>PVIJ01000892.1:0-237709 GCA_004024925.1 Scalopus aquaticus
AAAAAAAAATGGAAAAAAAAATAAAATAAAAAAAAAAGGAATCTGTTCAATTGTGATGAACATATTTTTGAAAATTACTTAACTATAGACGCTTCCTCAAGGACCATCTACTAGAATCTATGTTTAGGAAATATTGACGCAATCTAAAATTAATCACTTCTTCCCATTTAAGAATGACTGTAGGCTCATTCTCCTTGACTGGCAAACCCGCCACTTAAAAGCAGGTGGGGAAAAATGGGATCCTATGCATACCCATATCCTTCATTCAATGCACATTTTCATCTGTTGGATCAAATTTTTAAAAATTATCCTTAGGATCCCTTTGAGGTGTGTCCTACACCCAGGAAAGTATCCATAAATTCTAGAAATGGTGCATGGGAAACACAATTTCAGAAGATTTGAAAGATGAGAGAAAGGAGGAAGACTTGTAGGTAAGAGCAACCCTGTCAGCACAGGAATTTAATACTCCTCCTGTTTATTTTTTTTTTTAAGTCAAGGAGAAGAATGCAGGGACATTACAAGGCAATTAGAATAGATCCAACATCATCCAAGAAATTCACTGATGCTAGTTTAATGGGGTCACGAGCAGAAAGGAAGAATTAGGGGTTCCCTGTCCAACTATCTCCAAAGACATCAATCTCGAGAACATTAATTCTGTAACTGGAAAAAAAACTCTAGAATCCTAAATATCTGTTTGCAACACAGGTTTCCTTTTTTCCTAGCACCTAAGATTTCACAGATAACTAGGAACCTGGAGAGGCATCTTGCTTCCAGAGACTCAGGTCTAGAAGACACTCAGGTCTCTATGATATTCACCTGACAGTAACAGTCTAGGAAAGACCCCTACTGGCCTCCCTAGTAACCAAACTTCATTCAAAGGCTTAGCATTAGCAGGCAGGATGGTGAAATTTCCAGAAAAAAACAAAACAAAACAAAGGTTAAATGGGTCAGGGTTATGTAACCTTTTGTTTCCCAGGATTGTAAAGCACTCAAGATTCTAGAGCCTGATTATCCCTTGAAGGGAGGGTAAGAGGTGCTTAACTGCACGCATAGAAAAACCTTATCTCACAGGTTCTGTGGTTTAACAGAAAGACACTTAAAATTGTCCCATATTTGTTTCAGTGCTGTCCACAGAATTTTCTGTGATGATGAAAATGTTCTATGTAAGCCATGTCAAGTATGGTGCCACTAGCACATGTGGCTACACAACACTTGAAATGTGGCAAGTGCAATTGAGTTCCATACTTTAATTCCTTTTAACTTAAATGATCACCTCTGGCCTGTGGGTGAATAAGCTAGAATAACTAGCTTATTCACTCTATGTTCCTTTAACTTGAATTCCATAAAAATAGAATGATCAGGGACGAGGGAAGATTCTTCTGAGATTCTGGGAAATGGACTATCAAAGAAAGTAGGAAGAATCAAATCCACTATCTCACAAATCTTTGTGTAACTGAGATATCTAAAGACAAGCATTATTCCCATTTTACTAAATGAAGAAATGGAAACATGTATCAATTACAAGATATAAACAGTGACTGTATTTGTGGAATCTCTACATGGGCAAAGGGTTTTATAAACTATCTTTAAAACAATCCTCCAAGATGAACATTATTGCCTCTTTTTCACTGAAGTGGAAACTGAAGTTCAAGGTGGGTAAGTGGCTTGGAAAAGGCCACCCACAACTGGAGCTAAGATTTGACTTTACATCTTCAAAGCCCCAACAAAATAGAGCTTAGGTCTTCAGCAAAGATCAATTTTCCTTTCTAAATTTAGCCAACAAGTATTTTTGAGCTTCCATTATACATACAATACCATGCTAAGTGCTGGGGCTGGGATAGGGGAGGGATATAAAGATAAATAAGGAACCCATCTTAAGAATTGTATAGGCTTCTTATTCTTCACTAACAAAGTATATCAATTATTCAATTACTCACAGGCAGCTTCTTTTGTGTATTATAGAAACCAACTGGCCCAGAATAAAAAAATAAGCTAGTATTTTTAGCACATCAAATATACACAGAACCAAAAGAACAAGTGACAAGAGAAAAAATGGATTTATTAGACCTCATTGACATTTAAAACTTTTGTAACTCAAAGGACACCATCAACATCATGAAATCTATAGAATGGGAGGAAACATTTACAAATCATATCTGCCAGGGGACTTATATATCCAAGCTGCACTTTTTTTTTTTTAACTCTAGCAATGCAACAATAAAAAAGATGATCTGCACATGTTTTTATGTGGGTTTATGTTTCCATTTCTTTCTGGTTGAGGAGTGGAATACTGGGTTATATGGTAATCCTATATTTAGCATTTTGAGGAAATGTCAAAGTGTTTTTCAAACTGGTTTGACCATCTTACAATCTCACCAGCAGTATATGAAGGTTCCAATTTTCCCACAACCTCATGAACACTTGTTACAATTGTCATTTTTTATTTCAGTCATTCTTGTTGGTATGACACAGTAGTTTCTAATAGTCTAATTTGCATTTCCCTGAAGATTAGTGAGGCTGAGCTTCTTTTACAGTTTTTATGGGGTCACGGAGGAGCACATGGACATAAGTGCAGAAATTTAGGTAACTTCAATGCCTCCCATAGGGTCTGCCCCTCCCTATACAACTACCATTGTTATGAACCAGCCAAAACCAAAACAATTTCTGAGTAGAGAGAAAACTTCTTTCTCAATAAATAAGTCAAGTTTCTTCACAATAGATAAAAAGTCCAAGAAAAGGGAAGAAACAAGATTCAAAATGATCCTACAAGGCAAATCCTGGGGGGAACCCAACGAGATAAACAAGGCAAATTCTTCACAGATGCCAGTTATTAGTGTTTCCATTAATATTAACTTATAACAGTAACTTTAATGTCCTGCATTTATGTTTTATATGAATCCCAATTTAAATTTTTTATTTTAAAATTTATTTATTGGTTTATAACATTATATAAGTATCAAGGGCAAGCATTACAAGTCAACATCTGTATTTACTATACCACACTCACCAATAAAAGTCTAGTTTCCATCCTTTACCATAACACAGAACCCTTTACCTGATTTACCCACATACTCCTCCCCCATAAATACTATTTTGTTCTTATAGTCTATTTGGTTTGGTTTTTGTCTTCTTTATCTTCCACATGAGTGAAATCATACAGTACATATCTGCATTTATGTTTAAAACAGCAATTAAATAAAGATACCAGTGATTTTATAACTAATAATCATAAAATAAAGAAGGTATAATATACTGCAAAATGACTATAGTTAATGAGAATGGGGGGAAAGGAGAAGGAACAAGAGACAGACTGTAAAGGAAAACCAGCTTGGTCAAAGTATACAAGAGGAACAAAAAGGAAGTTTTGGGCAATCAAAAGCTTAACATATGTCAACATGTGCGATTTAGCTGCCAAGTAACTATCACCAGCAGGCAGTCCCTGTCCACATGAAAAGAATCCATAGCTCACTAAATTCCACTATCCAGGCCTTGCCTCATGTGTGTGAGATTTGGAACAGAGATATGGACAATCTAAAACATATCTAACAAGAAGTAACCAGAATGGCTATAGTTCTGGGATCCAAAATAAAAACAAAATAGTTGAGGTATTTGAGCCTGCCACAGTAAACGTTTAAGACAGCCACTACTAAATATTTGAAGAACTGCCAATAAAGAGTGGTGGTGGGTTGTTTTATGTTGCCAATGTTTGAAAATTATAGAGGAATGTTATGTTACATATAAGAAATACATTTCTTTTTTTAAATTTGTTTTATATTTTCTTTATTTCTTTATTTCTATCTTTTACATTATTGTGTATTCCCCGTGAAATTCCCACCACCAATTCACCCATGAACCATCACCAGTCTCTTGTGCTCTTCTCTCCCCCTATTTTGATCACTTTTTCTTCCCCCTCCCTCACAGAATGTCTCTTATTTATGGTTGCCTGTTAGTTTTTATTGTTGTTGTTGTTGTTTTGTTATTGTTATTTGTTTCTCTTGATCCCTTATATGGTTTCCCCCATATTCCTCCCCAAAAGTGAAACCATTCGATATTTTTCTTTTTCCTCCCGGCTTATTTCACTGAGCATGATCCCTTCTAGCTCCTAAAATGATACAAGAAGTGATCATATAGGTGTGAAAAGTTATAACCTCTCTTCTGGTGCACATGCCTAGATACCAGAAAAAAACAACTTAAGGATTCCTGGGGTGCATGAATGGATGCACCCCTCAGTTTTAAGGTCCCTTCAACCACAAAGAACCTACAATTCTATGAGCTTAACCATGGCTAAGATTCATCAAATTAGTGTTAAACTATCCCCCAACCCCTCTTTATGTGATAAATGATAAACACTTTAAACTATTCTTGGTAGACCCTGGGGGAAATGATTAAATAATAATAATGATACAATTCAAATATTAACTATTTACTGTTAAATAGCTTTTTACTATACTTAAATCCTTCTACTCCTTACCTACAAATGATAAACGTAAATAAACTATGAAAACCTCAAAGCACTGGGGTATATCAATCAGCAGAGAAATGCCCATGTAACTTAACAAAAAGGAAAAACACTCCATAGGGAGCAGCTATTTTTTTGTTTTTTTTTTTTATCTACTGACTCTTAAGTGTAAATCGCCAAGGGCAAGTCTAATTTCACTGACCTACATTCCAAAGCCTGTACACACAATTCCAGCAGGGTACTCCTTACAGAACACCAGCAAGAGAACTTGGAGGTCAAATTTTACCTTCTACCCCTACAGAGGAACTAATCAGGATACAAGGAAAAGGTGAGAGTGAAAAGTGGGTTACCTAAGCTAAGAAAATAACAGAGATAGGCTAAAAGGCAATGGAGATCGCAGTCAGACAATGAAATAATATTCAGCAATAAACAGAAAGAAATGATCTGCTAATACATACAACATAAAGGAAACTTGAAAACATTATGCTAAGTGAAAAAAGGCCAGAGACAAACGACTCAGTGTTGAATGATTCCATTTACATGAAATTTCCAGACAAGCCAAATTTGCAGAGACAGAAAGTAGATCTGTGGTGGCCTGGAGCTGGGGGTGGGAGCAGAGGCTGATCCCAAACAGGGCCGCAAGGCAATTACTGCTGCGATGGTAATCACCTAAACATGAATTATCATGATGGATGCACAACTCTAAAATTCACTAAAGACTATTGAATTTACAACAGATAAGTTTTACAATATGTAAATTATACCTCCGTAAAACTATCTTGAGAAGAAAAAACTAGTATGGCCCTAAGACAGATGAAATAGTGGGCCGGATCAGAGGGCAGGTCTTTTAGTCATACTCATATGGTAAGTCATATTCAACCCAAGAAGCATAATGGAGAGGAAGAACACATTTTCTTTTTCTTCTGTTTTACTTGTGAAAAACAGTATCTCCAAGTATCTCAAATTTAAAGCAACAAATGTCCAGATTCTCTTAGAATGTGATTTTGGAGGTAATTGGCTTGGAAGTTAAGTGACAGCACTGCTGTAGCTAAAACGCAGTTCTGCTTACTAGGTGACCTGGAGCAAGTGATTTAACCTTAGTCTCGGTTTCTTGTTCCTCTAAAACAGAATTAACACACAGCACAGAGCTGTCTAAAGCAGCACACTGTCGAGGACAGGGTAAGCACTCAGCGACTGCTGACGCTCTTATTCCTACAGCAGCACATCATCGTTCCCGAACTACAGCCCTCCTTCCCTCGGGACCTTGAAAACGTGACTGACGCACGTGTGTTCTCGGTGCCATTCAGTCCTTCAGTGCTCTGATATTTGATTCTGGCTCCCACTACCCAAACATAACCAGGGTTCCTGGTAACCCTCATTCATTATCTTAGGGACTTAGACCTGGAAATAAAGTCTCAGATCATTTCACTGGCTAGAACAAAAGTCACCCCATCTTCTGGCAAAGGCAAGATATCTTCCACATCGACAATAGAAAAAAAACTTAGTTTTCGCTGTTTGTTTTTAGAACTGAACAAAGAAGAAAATGTCAGCATCTCCTAAGACTGGCAAATGGAAAAATAACCCAGAAAAATAAAGCCATCTGCCAGAGGGGCTGGCACAGTAACACAATTACCAGGCCCTGCACCAGAGAATCACCAGAACCCACAGAGTAAAGCAAGGGCCGGGGCCAAGCTTGCTACTTCCTGAACAAACAGCTGGAACCCAGCCAAGTTCAAAACCCCTTGCTTTTTTTTTTTTTTTTTTTTTTTTTTAATGCCTATGTGAAAAGGGAAGGGAAACTACACGGGAGTGAACTCTGGTTTTGTAAGACAAGGGTCTTCTGGTTTTACTTTCCTTTTCGCTGGACATGGGGTGGGAGGATGGAACCCTGGAAAAAGATTTGTGGTATCACGCAGACTATACCTCATCACTGATATGAGGGAAAGTACAGCAGCCCCTCCAGCTTGCCCACTGACAAGCCAAAAGAACCTGGGATCCCCAGCAATTCCTTCTAGCCATGTACCTCAGAGAAAAATCTAGAGACATCAGCAACATGGCAAGGGACTAGGTGCCTGCACAGGGGAGGGCAGGTGCCCTTTAGTCTCCACACTTGCTATCGGCCACAAAAGTCCCCAAATCTAAAAACAGTAGAAGGAGGTATGTCATAGGATTCACTTCTCTAATGTCACATTCAAGAAAACCTCAGGGCCACTGTGGGGAATTCTCCTGGGCACTACCTACCACCTACTCAGTAAATAGGGGGGAAAACAAATTCTTCACAGGATTGTCTACTGGAACCAAAGGTAAGTGCCCCTGAAATCCAAGTGACAGTAATGTTCCTGTCTTTCTAGGTGTGTTCGCGAATGTTGCCTCTGCTCTGCTTTTTCCATTACCAAGTCATTAGAACTTGCAAGCTGGAAGGCTCACGGGAGCCCAGAGAGAGGAAGCAACTTGCCAAAGGTCACAACATATGGGGGTGGGCCAAACTAAGATTAACATCCAGCTTTACCCACAAAAGCTGGAAAATACTATTGTTCTGGATTACTCTCCACCTTCTCCATTAAAGAGAACGTCCCTGACCCAGGAACTAAGGGATCCTGAAGAGATTATCAAGGGAGTTAGGGATGTGTATTCCGAACCTATGACAAGGTTCAGATCCATTTCTTTCCTTTACAAGAGCAAATGACTAAACAAGTTACTTAACACTTTGTGGTCCACTCACGTATTAATACGTGTTTATCTAGTCTCCGGTTTTTCACACCACGGTGGATTATTTGGAACTATTAGGAGCTATTTTTTTGAGCGTACTCAGTCCAGAAGCTTTACACATTGTTTTGGTGAAAGTGTAAGGTGTTTTATGAGAGATATTACAGTTTTTTTTAATATCCAGTAGTTCAGGAGTTGTGTGTGTTTTATTGAATGCTTATACCATTCATGCGGTGGCACAGAAAATGGCCGGCACACAAAGTGTTAACTTCTATTTCCTCATCCATTCTGAGGCTAACAAAGGCACCAACCCTGTGATTATTCTGAGAATGAAAAGTACCATGTAAAAAGTGTCTGATATAAGCACTATGTAACTCATCATTACCACCACTATCACCCTAAAACTGAAGGGAAGTTAGAGTACAGACATCAGAATTACATGGTGAAAAAAAGGAATGTGAGTATGGGATCATTCAATTAGTAGCATATCATTCAGTAAAATAAAATTTAAAGACCTATTAACAGGTTAGTGGGAACACAAAAGCAAAACAAGAACAGACTATAAAACCCTGGGTACAACATGACTCCGATTATGTTGTTAAGATAATACCTACACACACAGAGACCTTAGAACCAGGTAAAAGAAAACAAATGAAACGTTGAGCAGCTGTTCGCTGGGCAGTGGGATGATGACTGACTTTTACTGTCCTCTTTATTATTTCTACTTCCCAAAATTTACATAGTAGACATGCATTACTTTAGAAATCAAACAAAATGTGAGTTTTAAAGATGGTTTTTGAAGAACAGATTTGACACAAGGCTGGGCCCCAAATGGCTGGGGAACTATTAAAGAACACCCAGGACAAGGACAGGGACGCGAACCCTAAGAGCAGGGCCTGGGTCTGCTCACAAAGTCAGGAGGACAGAGCCTGTGCTGGGGAGTGGAGAACAAGAGATGGAGAGTGGGAGGAGCCTCAGACCACCAAGCAAATCTGAGAGATGAAAGCACTGGGTCAAAAAGGGGCAGAACTCTGTAAGCTAGAAATAAATTTAAAAAAAAAAAACAAAAACACGGGAGTCATGACTTCAGCAGTTCCTAATTTATTTGAAAGAGATTATTATAAAGGCCCCCAAAAAAGGAGAAAAAAGACACTCCCAGACAAAGCTAATCAGCAGCCCACTTTCTTGCCACAGCTGAGACAGATCAGTCACCAAAACTTAAAAGCAAAAGATCAAAATGGCCAGAAATAGGAACCATGGGCCCCCATGGAGGCAATGCCAAAGCAGGACACCTGAGCTTGGTGCTCCCAGGTATTCTCCAATCTGAGATCAACCCCTCATCCCAGCAAGGACCAAGAATCTCCTTCTTTCCAGCATCCAGATTAGAGAAATAGACCTCTGACAGATATAAGCCAGAGCCCAGAAAGAACTCTCCATGGGGTCTAAGAAGATTGCGTTAACCTGGGCATCTTTGTCTGCAAATCTTCCTAGATTGTCTTCAGTCCCCACCTCTTCCAGCTTGAATTCTTGCCAAGCTCTTTTTCAGAGATTCCCTGTAGCACTTCGGAAGGGGCAGACAGACAGCAAACAGAAAAGCAAAGCAGACGGAATGGAAAACGCAGAACAGATGTCAGAGAGCAGCATCAGTACCCTCCCAGCTCCCTTCGGGAGCCCAGCCTCTGACAAGCCTCCCTCACCCTGTGACCAGTGGAACAAGTGCCGACCCACCACCCCCGGTCCCCCAGTTTCAGCACCAAGCCACTCTTCTTGAGCAGCTATCTAGGATCACGGCAATTTAAGGTTCATCCCAATCACCCACCAAGTTCCCCTACTTCACAGATGAGGAAAACAAGTCAGGTCTCTCACTATCCCAGCCCAAGACCACATGATTCAGGGGCTGGCTGGAGGTGACAATCTCTGCAGGGACAGAACTGGGACAAGAAGGACTCTATGCCGGTGGCTGTGCCTCTGACACTCTCAGTGCCTGTAACCTGGACGGGGCTCTCTACTACTCACTGAGAAAGCGCCAACCCAGGCCCCAGGCTTCTCTTGAGCAGATGTTAACATGGAAGATAATTCAGGTGTAAAGGACAGGGGCAACTTTTCACCTCTTCTGAGGAACAATTACAATAGGAAACAATCCACAATGGTGCAACAGTGGCAACCTATGAAACTTTACGATGAAACAGGATATTTGCATTGCCTTAAAGTACCTTCCCAAAATATTAATAAATATTAACAAATATTTTATTAAAAACTGTGGTGGTTGGAAGGTATGACCACAAATTCTTTTCCCCCTTCAAGGAAATGGAACTTAATTTCCCTTCCTCCCTAATCCAGTGATTCCCTCTGAACGAAGAGTTTTAGAAAGCAGAAAATAGTAACTATCATAGTAAACACTAGCAGGTACCACCTTACAATCACATGATCGAGGCTGACACCACCAGTGGCAAGTCATGCTGACTCGTGTACGCCCTGACAGAGCACGTCGCCTCTACTGTATCCTCCCAACAAATCCACAAACTCAGTCTAATCGTGAGAAATTACTAGACAAATCCAAATCAAGGGACATTCCACAGTCAACTGACCACTACATTTTTCAAAAGTGTCAAGGTCGTATAAGACAAGGGAAGATAAAGCTGTCACACATTAGAAGAACAGAAGGAGACAGGATGACTACAAGCCACAGAAACTCGATCCTGGAAATAAAAGAACAATAGTAGAAAAATGGGAAAACCAAAGTTATTAAATAACGTTAACGGTATTGTACCAAAGTGTACTTCCTTGTTTTGATAAAGGTACTGAGGTTATGTAAAATATTAGGGGAAGGACAGAGAGGATATATAAGAACTCTATATTGCATTTGTAACTCTTCTGTAAATCTAAGATTCCTTTAAAATAAAAAAAAAGTTTTAAGATAAAACTTTGTACAAGACAAAAATAAAAGGAACTGTTCCAGGACGATGTATTATACTTATCCCTTATCCTAAGGCTGCAGGTCCTCACAAAACCCCTGGGCCTCGTCATCCCCTCTTTGAGAAGCATCAGAGAATCTCTTAGTCACCCACTACTTACTAACGCTGTAGCCGTGAGGGCTGCACGCGAGGAAGGACTAGTGTGCTTCATCTTAACTGCTCAGTTGAGTCTTAACATCAAGATCCTCTCTGAATTCTATCCCTATAGGGGACAAGATGAAACAGTGATAAGGCCCTGGACATGGTCCCCCTGTTAGTACTTGGCTCAGATCCACACAGGACAAATACTGAGTGTCTGTCAATATTCATTTACAGAAGTGTTTTCACTGCCCCCCTCCCCCCCCCCCTATTGAAAACAGCTTGATTTAAATGCTTAGCGCTACCTTCAAGGGATAAGCCCTTATTAAACTGTCAACCAACCATGACTGAACAGACAAAATCTTCCCCAAAACCTCCAAGGAAAACATTTAAAAGCTCTCATCACTCAAACATGTACCCTTTACTTCATAGCTTCTATAATCTTTGGGTAAGGCTTTTTTGGTTTTCATACCAGGGATGCAGGGTCAGACTTTCTGTAAACATGGCCCTAAGTTCTCCAACCCTCTTGTAGTTTCAACCTTTATGTGGATACACAACTCTGTGGTTTCTTCCATGACAGGCATGAGGATAGGAGAGAGTTCTTTTCCTACTGCTTGAAACTGGGTTGGTCTTATAACCTGCTTTGGTCAACAGAATGAGACAGAACTAACAGAGCCAGTTGTGAACTGAGGTCCCAGAGGTTCTGATTACTTCTGCTCACTCTTGGAACCCTACTCAACTGCCACAGGAACAAGGAGAAACAGATGGCATAAAGGTGCAGTCCCCAAACTAGCCCCCAACAAGCCTAACAGCTGACAGATACCGAATCATCCTAGCCAAGAACAGCAGCCAGCCCACCCGAGCCCAGCGCAAACTGCTGCCTACATAATCAAGAGCTAAGCAAGAACTACATTCAGGGTAGTTTGTTGCACAGTAAAAACCAAGTGATACAACTAAAATGTGTGATTTTGATGTTATTTTCTGATCTTAAAAGAATTACACACTCACTGGAAAAAGATATATAGAAAAGGAAAAAAACTTTCCATAATCCACCACTAGAAGAAAACCAATACTCTGGTATATTTTTTCCCAATCGTGTGTGTGAGACTTAAAACTGGATTCATTTAATTAAAATTCATTTTACTTCCTGCCCCCCAATTAAATACCCCTTAGAGTTATTTTATGCATTAATCTCTAAAATATGACACAATTAATGGATTCATATTATTATTTAGCATGAATGCACAATAATTTAAACCTGAACTGTGTATTTTTGTAGTTTCTGTAATTATATTTCTAATAACAATGAAGTCTTTTTTTTTTTTTACTATTGTAATACTGTTCATTTTACTATTGTAATACCTAACACAGAAACTCTTTGATTATGATTATGTGATTATTTCTTTGGAGTAAAAACTGAAATTCTCCTTGACTCAGAGTATGATTCAAAGTCCTCTCTCTCTCTCTCTCTCTCTCTCTCACACACACACACACACACCACTCACATGCTTCTCCCTTGCTGGCAAAAAAACTCTTGTTCACTTGTTCACCCTGTGCTCTACTGTGTGCTGAGGGTGAGAAGGGCTCTCCCTCCTGCAAAGAGAGAAATTTAAGTCTAAGTTGCAGGCTAAATCCAGTTCACCACCTGCTTTTATATGGGCCATTTCATGGTTTTCTGACAAGTGAGGCATGACAGAAATCTTTGAGATTTCTAGAAAAGGTTTGCCTTATAAAAAGAGAGCAGTGCAGGAAGGAATGGCCCCTTTTCTCAGTTCTAATGGCCCCTTTCCTCATACAGCCAGTGTCTGAGGATGTGCGCTGGAACTGATGCAGCCTCCCGGGGCTGTGAGGAGCCAAGTCTGAGGGGAAGACCCAATGCAGAGAGAACAGCAGAGCAGGAAAAGGAAAGAACCTATGTCCTCTGTGACACTGAGTCACTGAATTTCTTGGAAACACTCCATCTCTGGACGGCAAGATAATAAACCTAACCCTACTGTTATTATTTATACCATTTTTGGCCAGGCTTTATGCTTCTTGCAGCCAAAGGAACAGAAACTTGCAAGGTTTTCCTCACATGTTACTAAGCTGAGCTCCCAGAAAGACTAGCAGTGAACCTCCACTTCAGCACTATATGGGCTTACACACAAATCTAGAAAAGAAATTAAAGGAAAATGGCAAAAATAAAATATTCACTATTTTAACATCTAGAAGCCTAATGTAGTTCTCATTTGTTCAGATTTTTTTTAATGAAATTCCTTTGTTTATATAAACCCAGCAATGTATTATGAGGGCTTTTCTATGAGTTTTATGGTTTGTGCTGCTAGTGTGAAATGGAGACCCTTTTCCCATTATAGCTAACAGACTGTTGCTGGTATATAAAAAGCTATTAGTCCTCATATATATACACACACACACACACACACACACACACACACACACACACACACACACACACAAGCTTATTGAGCTCTCATTAATTCAAGAAGTGTTAATATACATTTGCTTGTTTTTAATAGCAAATAATTATGTTGTTTAATAAAAAAACAACTTTTTTCTTCCTACTATCAATTATACTTTAAATGAGTATTTCATGCTTTAGTGCACTGGCAAGCAATGCCAAAATAATGAATATCATGTTATTGTTTTTAATTTTAATGGAAATCTCTTGCATTTCACTAAGTATGATGTTAGATATTGGTTTAAAATATGTGTGTGGGAGGGGTACATGTCACACATTTAAATTTTCTGGTTTACAATACACTTAAATTCTTTTTCTAAGAATTTTGTTTTTTTAATTAAAATGGGTACATACATGGTTTACATCACCGAAAAACTAACTGTAGGGTCTATTTACAAATTTCCTGAAAAACATATCTTTCTGAAATGTTAACGTCCTAAACATCCTAAATGATTCTCCTACGAGAGTTTATTTTTTAGGTTTTTGTAATCACGACTAGGGTAGTTCTTCTTCAGTGTGAGAACAATTACATAACATGGGAATTATCTGATATTTGGAAATTTAAGTAAGTTCATTAATAAAACTACAATAGCAATGTATTTCCACATGGGAAGAAGAGGGAAATCTCAATAGGTTAAGTTACACAGTTCACAGAAAAAATAGGAGGACAGTCTTTGAAATGCTACTATTATAGTATATTGTCACTTCTACAGCTCCTGCTAGAAACTGTCCTTGCCTAAGGACTTTATGCTTTACCACGCAACCCGTTCCTGACGCTGGGACTGAGTTCTGGTTCTTTGTCGTGTTGTCATATGCTCTATGAAGCCAGAAACACTTCTCCATGTTTACAGACAGTGTTTTGTAGAAAAGGGAAAAGAGCCTGAACTTCTCCATTTCTGAAGAGAATCAACCACCATTTCCCACCATCCCTGTATCTATCAGAATATTTTCAAAATAATGTTGCAGGGAAAATAATCCAAAAATGTCACTGGCATACAATCGCTAGTGTTTACAGCTGACACGTCTGGCTGGAGAGGGGGTCAGTTAGGTGGCACTGCTAATCTCGGGCTGGAAACACTTACTCTGGTATAAATTATCACCCTGGGGTCAGCTGGCTGTCTGCTGGCTGAGGAAGTCCTTAGCTGGGGAAACTAGCAGGATCCGGCTCTGCTCTGGAATGGTTCTCATGGCAATGGTGGAAGCGCAAGAGAACAAGCAGACCCAGCAATGCCCCCTGGGGCCTGGCCTGGGCTGCGACACCATCCATCACACCACTGCATTACATCGGCCAAGCCAAAACCACAAGGGGAGCCAGACTCAAGGGTGAGGAAACGGACTCTGCTTCTTTGGTGAAAAGAACTGAGAGAGGCACCAATACAGGGAGAAGCGAAGAACTGACCGTTCCCTCACACTCACTGAATCTCCTCTGCCTTCAACTCACTGTGTGTAAATATCAGTGACCCTTTATCCTGTCCTCTCACATCTTCACCCTCCCACAGTGTTTGGCCCCAAGTCGCCCTCTCGCTCCAGAAGAGAAGAGACAGTGCTTTTATTTTATTTGTTTGTTCGTTTGCTTTTGCCTCAAAACTTTAGCTGTCTCAGCAAACCAAAGCAGCAGGAGGTCTTCTGGCCAGGTTAAGGAGCAAGAACAGCTAAGTGATCTTCTAAAGATGCCCTAGATAGGAGGGGAGGGAAGAGAGAAGACAAGTTCCTCTGGACAAATATTTGCTTCCATCATTTTGTTATTTCTAACAGTACTACTGTGAGTAACGTCATACACAGGCTATTTTACGCAGATGTGACCATGTCTGTGGAGGAAATTCCTGCAAGAAGAATTACTCAGGCTGTGGATATCTTGGAAAAATAAATCCAAACTTCCTTCCTCAGACACCAAATCAGGGGTTGGCAATTTATAGTCCATAGGCCAAATCCAGCCCATGAGCTAAAGATGTTTCTACAGTTTAAAAAATTGTTAAAAAAAAGAAAAAAGAATGGTGGGGGGAAGAAGGAAGAACATGTGACACAGACCTCATGTGTCCCATAATTATGCTTAAAATAGTTACTATTTGGTCATCTTAGAAAAAAATTTGCTAACTCTCAACACAGCTTGTTTCAGAATGCAAATATAAACTGACACCTGAATTTCTCGTGATAATGACAAGCGACAAGATTAGAATCCTTAACTGTTAGAATTGAAAGGAACTTTAATGGTTATCTGGTCTCAGCATTATGGATTTTGTGTACCATTAAAGCTTCAGAAAGAATTTAAAGGATTAAAACAAACTGCCAACTTTCTATTTTGCCAAGTGGTCAGTAAGAAACAAAAATAATCCAACTGCCAACAACTTTCACCATTACTTCTTAAAAGAAAGGAATTTAATGTAAAAAAGCAGGACATACCTAATATCAGAATAAAGGAGAACCCATAAGTCGAGTACCTTTAAGCTTAAAGAAAAGTCAAGCATGGTCATTTTCTTTCTGCCAATTTTGCTTCAGATTGAGGAAAACACCATGTCAAACCCATGTTTGGGAACTAACCATGGTTTTGAAACAACCTAAGGCCCCACATCTAAATGACACGCCCCAGATTCAGTTCTGGTGACAATGAATTCACGGCAAAGACTAGAACCCAGGACTTCTGCTCCCAGTCTTCTATCTTTCCCCAAAACCACAGCTCTACACATGACCAGATCGCAGATGGTACAAGTGACACAGCCAAGATCCCAGGTCCCTACCTTCCCATGTCTCTACCCTTTGTTCTTGGGTCCCATCTACTCATCTCTCATACAAAATGTACTTTCAGTAGTCTTTGAGGGGGGAGGGGAGAGATGACAAACAAAACACAATAGAGAACCTCCTCTTCTAAGTAGCTAGAGATTTCTAAATTCCCGTAGGCCCAAAGGACAAGCATCCATTCTAAATATATCTTTGTTCCATGAATCATTATAAATAACCTCTACCTCACTCTATCTTTATGCTGCCAGAGCTGGCCTTTCTGTAGTGGAGAGGGAGAGAGGGCCATGGAAATACATGCAAGAGTTTTTATACACTTAAAAATTAATCAGCTGTGATGGTTAATTTTATATGTCAACTTGACTGGGCTCAAGGAGGCCCTGAGAGCTGGTAAAATGTTATTTCTGGGTATGTCTGTGAGGGCCTTTCTGAAAGACATCAGCATTCGAATTCATGAACTGAGTTCAGCAGATGACCAGGGTGAGTGGGCACCATCCAATCAACTGATGGCCTGAATAGAACAAAATGGCAAAGAAGGGCAAATTTACTCTCTCTGTTTAAGCAGAGACTTCTATGTTCTGCTCTCAGAAATGATGTCGATTCTTCTGGTTCTCTGGATTTCAGAATCAGATCAGGACTTACGCCATCACCTGATTCTCAGGCCTTCAGGCTGAATCACAACACTTTCCTGGTTCTTCATTTTGCAGACAACCCATCATGGGTCTTCTCAGTCTCTATAACCACGTGAACCAGGCCTCCCTGGTGGCACAACGGGTTAAGTTCTCAGCACTGTGAAGCAGTCCACAGCCACTGTAGCACGAGTTCAGTCCCCCACCAGGGAGCTTCCCACATGGCGCAGCAGACCTCTCCTGCCTTGCCCACTGCTCCCCTCAGCAGTGTACTTTAGTAGATCCACCTGTTCTGCTCCCCACTCTGTCTCTGGTGAATCCTCCAACTGCACCCCCCCACCTCTGGCCTACACTCCAGTTCTTGTATGCATAAATAAATAAATCTTTAAAATATAACCACGTGAACCAATTCCTATAATAATATTTTTCCTTTTTTTTGCTCCTTTTCTTTCCATTCTCCCCTTCATCCATCCATCCAGCTGTCCATCCATCAATTGTTCGTTTTTTCTGGAGAATCCTAATAAAAATCCTAATCAACTTCCCCTGAATTTCAGAGCCAAAGAAACATCATTTCTAACCCCATCCGACATTAGATATGGAGTTAGAAAAATGCTACATCTATATCAGATTCAAGCCCTCAGCTTCCTCTGCTCTCCCTGGTCCTCTTTCATTCAAATACACCTTTCTTCTGTGTGCCAGGCACTGTTCACCCTACTGACTGCTCGCCCATTCCTGACATAGGAATCAGCTTCATTTTGCACCACCTGCCAAGTGGACACAATAAACCACCTGGCAAGTTATTTCAGCCTCTGCCACACAGACACCCGGACCATGGCTTTTGCCTGCTGGGCACTATTGTTTCCAGCTAGCCCTGCAGTGAAAGCTAAATGATGCTCAAGACTGCAAAGCTTTCTGTAGTCCTTCAAGCAGAATAAAAAGAATGCATTTGAGAGCAGTCAGCAATGATAACAGCTTTAATAAGAGCAGTATTGGCTCAATCTGTTCTATTTTCAATTAAGATTTTAGCTTTCATGCAGCAAGGCTTTAATAGAAATCCTAAACCTGGGAGTAGATCAACTGAGAATATAACTTTTTTTAATTAATCAAATAATAGGACTTTTGTTGCCATTCGAGGTTTCCCTTTTGAAAGTCTTCCTCTGTTTCCTATCATTCTAATACACAACTGAAGACCACTGTTGTCTCTTGAAACAGTATCACTCCCTCCCCTCCACTTCTACCTCATTTTTTGTTCCCTGATAAAGCTTTTTATCTTATTTTATTTTTTTAAAGATTTATTCATTTATGAATAAATGGTGTAGGCCAGAGGTGTGGTGGAGGGGAGGGGGTTAGAGGATTCACCAGAAAGAGTGGGGAGCAGAACAGGCAGATCGACTGAAGTCCACTACTGAGGGGAGAAGTGGGAGAGGCAGGAGAAGTCTGCTGCACCATGTGGGAATTTCCCTGGCTCGGTATTGAACTGCAGTGGTTCTGGATAGCTTCAGAGTGCTGCGCTTAACCCGTTGCACCACCAGGTAGGCCCCATGATAAAGCTTTTTAACAGGACTATTAACCCAAATGAGAAACCAAATAGTAGATGGAATCCTGTTCCTTGCAATAGGCTGTGGTCAAAACATACAAATTCTCACCAGTATAGCAAGAAATGGAACATGTGTCCTAAGGACACTTGACATGGGAAAAGAGGATGTGCTGTCATTCTGTGAATACTTCATGCTTCCTTCAAAATGACCTCTTCAAGTTTTGGCAGCAGGCTCTGGATAACCTTGTGTCTCTATAAATCAGCTCAGTCATGCAGATATGATTTAGTTATTTATCCCTCAGAACAACAGGATATTGGTTGACTTAGCTTTTCTGTTTGGAGATAAATGAGGTCACCCCTAGAGAGTGCTAGCCTTCTTGCAGGGGGACAAAGGGATTATCATGCCTTCATCAAGGTGTTAGCTTTCAAGGTGTCTGCCATTAAACAGATGAGCAGGAGATGGCATGTTTCAAACAGGTCTTCAAGGTTATGTGATCATAAAGGTAGAAGACACCACAGAGATTAAAAAAAGCAGTGAGTTAATTGGATACATCAACAGAATGGGGAATAAAAGAGGGCAGACGTGTGCATGAACACAGAGAATTCCCATCTCTTCAGTCTGTGCTATGCCACTTAGTGCCTTTTTTTAAAATATCATCCATCCATCGGCACATCATTCAAGAGTTACTGAATGCTTACTGGATATCAGGTATGAATACTAAGCACAGGAGAAATGATGGTGACTGGGTATCTCCCCATATAACTTAGGATCCACAGTTTTACAGATTAGTTAATAAAATTACAACTACTGTTCATTAAAAAAAAACAACAAATAGTTGGGGAAAGGAATATTAAACACAAAGATATTCTGGACAGGTAAGAATAACCATATATACCATAAATGTATTCTCAATTTACAAATAAGTATACTTCCTGATAAGTAATCTACTTATAAACAACTAAGACAACAATTCTGTTCATTCAGAAAATGTCTACTGAGAACCTGATATATGATATTCACCATATTAAAAGTTAGGCTATAAAAAAAGGCTGAAAAAAATTACTGTTCTTAAAGAGCTCACAGTCTAAGTGAGAAGATGAAAAAAATTAACAAAGCGCTTCAACATACGTGATGTTGACAAAGGCTTTAATGAAGAATGGAAGAAAATTCCGGAAGAATGGGAGTGGTCCAGGAAAGAAGGCCTGGAAGGAGGGCTCCACTGAGTCTTTAGGCTGAAGTCTTGAAGAATGAGCAAGGCAGTGCCAGACATCAGGGCTGTAGAGTTCACTTCAGATAGAGAGAACAGCATGTACGTTCCCGTCTGAAAACAGTGCCTTAGGGTGGCAGAGAATGCATCTGGGCAGCAGCCAAAAAAAATCCAAGAAAGGGAAACAGAAGGTGCATCTTGACCGGCTCTGAAGGGTAGACAATGCAGCAGGGCTTCATCTCACAGGCCATAGACAGCCTCTCTGCTGTGTTTTGAGTGTGATTAGATTAGATAATTAGATTTGTGCGTGCAAGCATTATTCTGCCTGAAGTAATATGCACTTCACACATTTATGAAGGTGTAAAGATTAGAAAAAGGAAGAATCGTCCAAGTGAGCAATGTCAGTGCAGGGGCAGAAGGAAAATTATCATCATTTGTTCTTTGCTGTCTGAGTCCAAATAAGAGAGAGTTTAATTTAAAATGGAAGAAACCTCTCTAACATGAGATTATGCATTACAACTCAGTCTGGTCTCTTCATTAAAAAAAAAAACACAGATCATATTACCTAAGGAATAAAACTGCTTGTACTTTTTGATCTAGTGATTCCATTAAAGGATTCCTAAGAAAACAATCCAATGAGAGAGAAAAATAATTTTGTTCAAAGATGTTTTTAACTATCCTACTCAATAAATCCAAAACTAAGAGATCGCTAACCCAAATGTCATGAACACGACTTAATACTGTATTAAATGTAGTCACACATGGGAATGTGCACAAGGGTAAGGGGAGCAAACAATATAAAGATAATGAGTACAACCATAAATGCCTACTATGTGTCTGGACGAGAGCCAGACATGGTGCTTGTCCTCTGAGATCTCACAGTCCACAGGAAAGTCAGACTCACACAATTATAAAATATAAGGACTTTTAAGAGAGTCTGGCACCACGAGAGCCCAGAAGAGAACTTAAAGCAAACACACAAACATGACCATTAAAATTAGCGGCAGAACCTAGTTACAAATCTTGATGACCTCTGACAATGTACCTGTACCTGTTAATTTTGTTAAGATTATCCTGGACATGAAAACAGAAATTGTAAAACTTAGGATGAACACACAAATCCCCAGAAATATCTGCATGGAGTTCCTTGACAGTCATTGGACCTGGACTTGAGAAACAAAGATTTAAGAGTTGGAGGGTGGCAATGGAAGGGAAAGAAGAGAAAGATTCGCCCAAAAGTGTTTAGCTCCTGCTTAGGATTGCAGAAGTCAGAGACGCCGTCAAAGACCAATGTCTCAGCATCTGAGAGAATAGAATGACGTATTGAGTTTGAGGAACATTTGGGAGTCTAAGAGTGGGGAGGTATTCTCAGAACGCTGTTGGAAATTTATCTTTGGAGAGATGGACATAGTGGAGAGAGCTTCTAAAATCATCTGTGGAGATGTAGAAATAACAAGAAAGAACATATCAAAGTAACATTACTAAATGTAGAAGACATACCCCTTTTAGTGCCAGCATTAACTTAGTTTGGTTCAGCATTAACCTACTTTCAAAGTAGTAGTTCAATGAAATTAATAAAATAGTAATAAATGGAATAAATAATAAAGGATATTATAATAAATAATGAAGTAAATTTTCAGGCTATATACAGAGTAGAGACAATGATCTCAATTTTGAGATCATGGAGAAAATTCTCTACAGTGAATAAAATTTGGAAATGTGATTTAATTAAAATAATTAATATGAGAGCTAACTTTTTTTGCAATGATATATTCAAGACCATCTTTTTACCAGCATGTGCACTTTAGAGACAGGGCTGCAAAACTAAAAGTTTATAGAAATTTATGTAAACTTCTAACAAGGTATCTGAAAAAATAGCAAATGGAGTAGTTTCCCCTTATCCAAGTTTTCCCCATCAGTGGTTTTTGTTATCCACATGTTCTGAAAACATTACACACAGTGAGATACTTTCAGAGAGAAAGAGATAGCACTTCCACACAATTTTATTACAGTGTATTATTGCAATTGTTCTATTTTATTATTTTTATTAGCCTCTTCTTGTGCCTGATTTATAAATTACACTAGGTATGGTCTGGACAGCATGTATAGGAAAAACACTACATACAAGGTTCAGTACACTCCACAGTCTCAAGCAGCCACTGGGGGTCTTAAGACATAACCCCCACAGATTAGGGGAAACTACTGTACTTAATGCTTGTGGAAGGAAATTTGTAAATGAGAATATTTAGTTATGGCTCCCAAGCATTAAGAAGTAGCAAAATAATATAAGAGAGCACTTGTGTGTATGTACATACTACTGAGTTGTACTGCTGAAAACAACCTGGGCTGCCAGTGTGGAGGTGGATGCTTTCACGCATTTGAAATCTACAATTACTCATATGTAAGTTAGAGGCAATGCAGAAAATGTGAGAAATTCAGAATCAATTTATCTTTTTAGTACTAGTGAGATTCTTTTTTTGTCTGTGATGTACATGTGCCAACACTACAATTGTGTTATTTCCAGAAATAATTCAATAAACATTTTCAGTGATGTTTTGTGTAGCAAAGCTGGAAAGGATACTGTCAAATTACTGTACCTTCATGGCTGATGAATCTCGGGCTCCTCCTTCACAAACAGACTTTCAGTGCACAGAAGAAGGTGAAAACAAAACTGTAAATCTTAGGGCTGCAGAGGGAAAACTGAAGGAAAAAAAATCAATTTGGGTCCATCCACTGGATTAGACATCAAAACATCACTTGTTTTAACAGACATTTCCAAAATTAAAGTGTAGATAATTCTTGTTCTTCCAGAAACTCTGTCTACCGATTCCCTTACTATCCATGAAGACAAATTCGAAGGGAAGAAAGTCCACGCTAGGAGGGAAGTAACTGGTTTAATTAAATAATCAACTTAGGTTTATGAATAAAACAGTGTTCCCAGACACATCAAAATTACCTGGGTACCTGTTAAAAGTCAGATCTCCAGATCTTCTAACAGAAGTTCCAATAGAGTGGAGTCTGGGGCAAAATCGGATTTCTGTATTTTCCCAAACCACTGACTCTCACAAATGATTCTAATCATCAGTCACACTCATGGACCACAAACAAGAAACTGCACGCAGGCAGCAAAGAACAATAATGGTGTTGTATTACTAGACATGTGTTACTCACATGGACAGCATTTCAGAATTTACTTCATCCCCATTTCAAGGATGAGGAAAACAAAGCTCAGAGTAGTCCACGATCACAAGCCTGTGTGTGTCAGAACTCATTTCAGATGCCATGCTGTCTCCGCTATATCATTCATCAAGCACCAAATTTACGAGGACTGGTGAACTCTAACCTAATCTTAGGTCTCATTTCAGCAAATATGCACACAACTGACCAACTGTGGTACATCTGGATAATTTTGTTCAGAGAGTCACTCTGCATCCTAACTAACCCCTGTATGACTACTACATAAACACTAAAAAGGAAAATTCCATTCACCTTTAATAATTTTTTAGAATACAGTTTGTAATATTATTTTTATTTTTTTATTTATATATATTTTTAAATTTAATTCATATCCTTTACATTATTGTGTATCCCGGTAGGTTTCCCACCACCAATTCACCCATAAACCATCCCATAGTCTCTGTGCTCTTTCTCCTCTATTTTGGTCTCTCTTCCTCCCCCTTTCCTAAAGAATGTCTCTTATTTGTGGCTGCATGCTAGTTTTTGCTTTTGTTATGTTTTGTGTGCTATCTTCTCCTCCTGATTTTTCATTCGGTTCTCTTATAGTCCTTCTATAAGTGATACCATTCGATATTTTTCTTTTTCCTTCTGGCTTATTTCACTGAGCTGATCCCTTCTAGCTCCATCCATGTTGCTGAGAATTGCATTAGTTTATCATTTTTGACTCCTGAATAGTACTCCATTGTATACATGTACCATTTTCTTGATCCAGTCATCAATTTTGGGGCATTTGGGTTGTTTCCATGTTTTAGCTATTGTAAACAGTGCTGCAATAAACATAGGTGTGCATATGACCTTTTAGATTAATGTTTTTGTGTCCTTTGGGTATATTCTAGGAGTGGAATTGCTGGGTCATACAGAAGCTCCATTTTTAGTTGTTTGAGAAACCGCCATACAGCTTTCCACAGAGGTTGGACCAGTTTGCAGTCCGACCAATAGTGTAGGAGCATTTCTTTTTCTCCACATCCCCGCCAACATTTGTTGTTTTGTTTTTTTAATGTGTACTGTTCTTGTTGGTGTAAGATAGTATCTCATTGTGATCTTTATTTGCATTTTCCTGATTATGAGGGATACTGAACTTTTTTCCATGTCTGTTTGCCATTTGCACTTCTTCTTTGGATAAGTGTCTTTTAAGTTCTTCTGCCCATTTTTTTTATTGGATTTTTTGCTTTGTTTTTGTTGAGTCGTGTGAGTTCTTTGTAGATTTTTGTGATCAGACCCTTGTCTGGAGTGTATATGGAGTTGTATGGAGTGCATATATTTTCGCTCAAGTCAGTGGGCTATTTGTTTTGTTGAATGTCTCCTTTGCTGTACAGCTTTTTAGTTTGATGTAACCCCAAATGTTTATCTTTTCCTTCACTATCTTTGCTTTGGGGGATGTGTCTTTAAAAATGTTACTAAGATATATGTCATGTAGTCTTTTCCTATGTCTTCTTCCATATATTTTATGGTTTCAGGTCTTATGTCCAAGTCTCTTATCCATTTTGAATCGTTTTTTGTGCATGGTGTGAGGTAGTAGTCTAGTTTCATTTTTCTGTACATTTTTCTGTACATAGTTGTCCAGTTTTCCTTGTTCCATTGCATGTTCTTTGCACCTTTATCAAAGATTAGCTGTCCATATATATGTGGTTTGATTTCTGGGTTTTCTATTCTATTCCATCGATCTGTGTGTGTATTTTAGTTCCAGTACCATACAGTTATAAAAATTTGTAATATTCTGAACCAATTTCATGATGAAAAATAACTGAAGATGAATAAAGAATACAAATGCATAGTATCAACACCACTTCTGCAAAGAAAGCAATGTCTATACACTCACTACTAATTTATTTAACATCTGCTGAATGCCAATTGCTTTGTTCTTGTATAAATGCATAATTCTAAGTTTCCGGTTAATATAACTTACTAGCCCCCAAAGCATAGGAGCAAGACTCCTTGGCGTTAGGAGAGGGCTCAATGAGCATCAAGTAAAGAGGGGGAGGGAGAACGCAATAGAGACTGACTGACAAGGTAGCAAATGAAGAAGGTAGGGACTGAGTATGTTTTGGTTTGGGATGAGTTTCTGGTTTCCCCTCTGTGTAGCTCTGAATAACCCACCAACTAGAAGGGTGGGTTGTGGCAGAAAAGAATGGTATACACTGGAAAGCAAGTTGCAGATATACTTGCAACACAGGAAAATCTAATGCTATAGACAAATTGGGGTCCTCAGGCCCAATCCAGGGACCTGTTTTGTTCCAATGGCCCATGAGGTAAGAACGTTTTTTACATTTTTTAACGACTAAGAAATTCAGAATACTTTGACATGTGAAAACTACATGCAACTCAGACGTCAGAGTCCTTCAGTAAAGTTCTATTGGGACACAGGCACACTTATTCATCTTATGCACGGCTCTCATGTTATGGTAACAGAGTTAAGTAGTTGTAACAAGAGACCACATGACTCACAAAATATTTACTATCTGGTCACTCAAAGACAGTCTTTCAATCCTGGTTTTAAGGGCGGTATTAGGTTGCTTCCTGAAAACTGACTCTGACCTAGCCTTCATTTGCTGAATATGAAATGAAATATTGAACTCAGAATCAGCTGAGATATATTTTCTTTGCTACTGACCTAAAAAGTATACCACACAGTCCAGTTGCCTCTGCCTGAGTGTCTCAATATTGAATTGACTATGGCTCCCTGAGCCAGGAGGTAAGGGGCAGGGAAGGCCTTCTACACAGTCAACTCCATTGTTAGAGTGATAGATGTATAAAAAGAAGCAGCTGAGGATACTAATGCAGCAGGGCCCTCTACATGGGTTGCGTGTGAGCCTCCCTTTGATTGAGGAAAGGGTAGCTGTACCTTGTCAACAAATATCTTGAGTACTGTTGCCATTTTCCCAGCATTAATATTCAAAAATGAGAAATTCAGTGTATAAAGCATAATTCAAAGTAGAATAGCAGGAGCCACTATCCTCCCTCCCACTGAAGACGAGAGTAACCTATTAGAACCCAGAGAGTTCTGGTTCATTATCAACATCTGTCTGCCATCTCTGAAGACAATATGATTATAAAAAGTTTGCTACTGTTATATCAAGTGGCTAATTCAATCATCAGAACATTTCAAATCCCGTAATTTGGACTGGGAAAAGTGGGGAGCCTTGCCCCTTTGAAGAGCCTATTAGACTACTTCATATCACAGCTTGACTGGGCGTGGGAATAAAATATTCTCCATTAGGAAATTAATGTTTGCAAATACCCTGGGAAGCCAAATAATAAGCATAATGGTTCAGAATAACTGTAACCCAAAGTGGTTTGTCATTAACATTGCAATTACATATTTTAATTTATGGCTTTATCACACACATTGATTAATTGTTGGTATAACTTTTAAAAGTATCTTACCCCTAAATCCAGCCCTTTTTCTCATTATTTCTATCTACAGCCTCTGTGAACAACACTTTCCAGTATCATAATACACCTCCTCCTAAGATTCCCAGGTAATAAAGAAGGTGTCCTTACAGTAAACAACTCTGTGAGTTTATCTTCCCGCTGACAACTTGAGTTTGCCTTAATGAACTATCACATTAGTTTGAATGCCAGCTCCCCCATGGACTAGTTGGATGGGAGTGAACACAACACTTCATTTTCCTGAGTCCCAGACTCACATGTCAATAGGGTTTTAAAATATTCTGATTGTGTGCACATTAAATTTACTAAACATCATCAAATTATACTTAATATTGGTCAATTTTATAATATGTAAAGCACTCCTCAGTAAAGTTGTTTGAAAGATGATTTTTCAAAAACTCTAGTTAAGGGAGGAAGTCACAGACAAGAAACCAGCGGTAAATAAAGCAAGATGGAAGACATGTTGGCTAAGGAGAGAACAGTGGGAGGGCCAAATAACAGACAAACTTCAGCAAAGAGAGAGGACTTCAAGATGGTGTTTAGGGGTCATTTCCTATTTAAAATCACCTTCAATTTCCCTGACCCCACAACTCCTCTCTCCTGACTCTTAAAGTTATCGTGCTCTTTTCTGGACTGTATATGGATACGGTTTTTGTTGCGTTTTGGGTTTTTTGTTGTTGTTGTTGTTGTTAATGCAATCATCACACTGCATGGTAACTCTTTGTTTAAAAGTCTGTTCCTCACTAAACTGTGAGGTGCTGGAGCTCAGAGGCTGTGTATTTTGGCAATCCTAGTTCCTAACTCAGCCAAATGGCTCAAGAATGTTAGATGAATGAATGAATAAATATTGCTTACTGCAAAAAAGGCAAAATAGAAGACTTTTTAAAGAGTCAAATGTGTGTGTGTGGTGTGTGCATGCAAAGAGTTTAGCACAATAACTTGCAAATAGCAAAGACTAAGGAAATGGTGGATCATTTTATTATTAGCAAAACATGCCAAAAAGCATACGACAAAAAGAAGACTATTTTGAAGTATCTCTGGCTTACAAAATAAGGAGATTCAAATGCACAGAAAACCTGATTTTAGATGACCTCTATTCTATTTGCAAGGCTGAAGGGTTCAGGTGTTGGTCAGACTTCAGATCACTTCACCGACATAGCTACAATTTGTGATCAGAATCCTCCAAGGCCACAATTAACAGCGATCCTCTTCTCCTAAGGAGGCCATCATATTTGCAGGCTTGTGGCTACAGTGAGTGGAAGTTGTTGGGATTGCTAAGGATTCATTCAAGATTCTGAAATGAATGAGAAGGGACAAAAGGCAACAGAGAGCGTGGGAGAGTAGAAGCAAGGATGGTATTCCCAACTACCTTCTCTTCCTCTCCCTAAAGGTAAGGCACTGCCCAGCATGTCAGGAGCTGCTGGACTAGTTATCTGGCTGGTAGCAGGTTTCCTTCAGTCACTCAACAGGTTTTTATTGGGGTATTTGAAACCACCTAAGTATATGGCAAAAATAAAAAGGATAACTTAATTGTGTAGTATTACATTAAATGCATAGCCCTAGCTCTAAAAATGCATGATCAGCCACTATATCAAATGCATCTCAGATAAAACGCTGAGCAAAAAAGCAAGTCACAGGGCCTCCCTGGTGCCACAGCAGTTAAGCACTGCTTTGTGGAGCTGTCGGCAGCTGCGATGCGAGTTCGACGCCCAACAGGGGAAAATCCCACATGGCGCAGCAGACCTCTCCTGCCTCGCCCGCTGCTCCCCTCAGCAGTGTATTTCTAATCTACCTGTTCTGCTCCCCACTCTATCTCTGGTGAGCCCTCTTGCCACCCCACACCTCTGGCCTGTACCCCAGCTTGTATATATAAATAAATAAATCTTAAAAAAAAAAAATCCGGTCACAGAAAACATAAATACCTTTATACACACAAGTGTATACGTATGTTGTGATATATAAACACATATATATGGTTTAGACATGTAAGATAATAGTATACCTTGCTTAAGGAATATGTCCATGTAGTAAAGTATTAAAATGCATAGACATGTTCAATTCAGGACAGAGGCTACTTGGTTGGGAGGAAACGTACTGAGAAAGCTCCATCTCTATTGAACTTTTTTTATTTTGGTCTTCTATGGAGCGATAACTTACATGCAGTGTTACATATCCTAAGTGTATATGTCAGTGAGTTTGCCTGATATGTATATACCCGTGTAAACTACTCCCATCAAGAAGCTAAACACGTCCATCACCTCCAAAAAATTCCTTCATTCCTTTCCTTATCAATTCCCCCCTAGCAAACCGGTTTTGATTCTCATCACCATAACTTAGCTATTCCCATTCTACAACTTGAGAGTGAACATGAGATTCACCCATGTTTGTGCACTTGCAGGTTCTTTTTCATAGCTGGGTAGTATTCCATATTATAAATATACCAGTTTATCTTAGTAATTTCTTATTTTTTAATTCTGCTGGCAACATGCATGTCAACATATTTACACCTTTTTTACATAATATTTTTTAAAAGGATAGTACCTATATAAAAGAGTAAAAACAGTTGATTTACAGATTATATATATTGCCAACTCTACTGGATATTGCAGATTCTGGTTTTTTGATCACAGACCTAGTAAATGGGAAGCTTAGGTAGTGTTGTCCAGGAATCTGCATTTTTAACAAGTTTCCCAAGTGATTTTTAGGCATAACAGATTTTGTGAACCAGTGTTTTATAAATACGTTCTCTGTGTGACGTTCTCAAATCCCAATAGCTTCCACTACTATTACCTTTATCCTAGTAGTACAAAAATTTATATCTTTAAATAAAACTTTCTTCTAAGCTACAGATCTCAACAATCATCTGCTTGGATCTCTCTACTCAAATGGCTCGCAGGTGTCTTCAAACTCAAAGTGTACGAAACAGAAGCAATCTTCCCAAGACCCACTGCTTGCCTGAGGCCCCCATGAGTTTTGTGTCTGGTTCATGACAACACCATACACTCAGTTTAACCAAGTCAGAAGCCTAGGAGTCGGTCATCCTTGACTCCGCTCCTGCCTTATTCTCTACACCTCATCAGTCACTAAGTCCTACTGACCTACAGATTCTACCACTAAAGTACCTCTTTAACAGAATGCATCTCTCCACTCCCTTTACCATCTCCTAATCCAGGTCATCTGGATTACTGTAACAGCCTCAATAAAGTCTCCCCACCTTCAGTCTTGTCCATTCTCCACCTTGGGGCCAAAGGGAAGCCTCTAAAAAGAATTTGATTTTCAAAACTCTACTGAGAACCTCTCAATAGCTTTTAATTGTCCTTAGGTTGCTTTTCAATTGGACTTACTCAGCATTCGTGACCTGGCCTCTCATTACCTGTCCAACTTTTAATCTTGTCATCACTACTCTGCACTTTACCCATTTAGCTATTCCGAATACCTCTGACTTCCTTAAATGCTCCTTCCTTAAATGGCTCCTCTCTCTCTTGCATAGCCTACCTAGAATGCAACCCTTCTTCTCTTAAACAGCCATTTCGTCTGGAAGGCTTTTTTTAAGGAACCCCAGCCTCCAGGCTAGTTTAGGAACTCCACCTAATCCCCTAGCAATTGATTCTTCCCTTGCAACAGTACACCACAAATCACAGAGCAGTTTACTTACCGTCTCAGACTACAAACTGTGCGGGAACAAGGGCCATGCAGAGCTTGCCCACTCACAATGGAGTTCTAGGACACAGTATAAAGTTCATTTTAAATATTTCTTTGAGGAGTGTTACCATATCATATTTAATCTACATGCAAAGTTTATGAAACACCTCAGATGTTTCCTTCAACTCAAAGATCTGCACCATTCTAAATTCAGGAAGTTATATATTACCTGCTGTGTTTATATTTCATCCTCCTGCTGGTTTGGCAAACACTGCCACCAAAGAAGCAGGCCATCAAAATGAGCAAAAGGTGGCAAGGCTAAGAACTAGTCAGCTTGATTTTCAAGCTTTGGAGGGAAAAAAACAAAGCTCAAGTATTTTCAACTTTAGTGTAACTCAAGTGTCACACTTCAGTTACAGGGAGGCACAACGCTTGAAATCTTGTTAGGATTACGATGATCGGAGTGGAAAGGCTTTTGGCAAAAGGACTGAAAGTTTATAAATTTTTTGCGCTGGGATTTTCAATTTGAGGCACAGCTGGGTATACTCCACTGCTGCCAAGGATGGAGGCTACGTGTCAGTTCACTAGCAGTTTACCTAGAGTAGAAGCTCTCAATTTTAAATCCCCAACTTTCCATCCCATTTCCCTAGCATAAATATTAAGAATACAGACTCTGCTGCCAGGGTGCCTACTCTAAAATCCTTGCAACATCATTTACTAGCTGTGGTATGCTGGGCAGATTAAACAAACATTCAGTGTCCAGCTTCCTCACTTGAAAATGGTAATAAAATAGCACGTATTTCATAGGTTTGTTGTGAGGATTAAATAAGTTAATTACATGTAAAGCACTTCAAGTAAGAGCTCAGCAAACAGATATTTCTGGGGTACAAGAATAGGTTTGGAGAAGATTTGTGAAACAGAACAGAGAAGACAGAAGCAAAAGTAATCTACTGTACAGTATTAAAAACTGAGCATTTCGTACAGATTATCATTCAGTGCTCAGAAAAAACCTCTAATGCAGGCTAACCAAGCCAAGTCACACAGCTAGGAAACAGCTGAACTGGATTTGAATCCAGACAGTGGTCTTTAAATCACTCAAGAACAAGTCTTGAGCCACTAAGAAACACTGTGTCCTACCTTTACCTGTACCACTGGGAAAATGGAACTACCAGGTTGTAAAGGAAAAAAGAGAAACAGATCTAAGAAATGTAAAGGAAGAAGAAACAAAGTAAGACCAGACTGGCCAATCACAATTTAAAAATGGTAAAGTGACAAGTTTCCCTTTGACACTATCTCTGCGGACACTTAACTCTAAATCAACAGTCCAGGTTGAAATCAAAATCACTATTAAAGACTTCAACAGACTGACATATCCTTCTTTATCTAAAACAAATCTAAATGTGAAATGTAAATGAAGGACATGAAATGCAAGGATGGGAGCAGTAAAGACACAGAAATAATAGCTCTGTCTATAGTAGCAAGTTGGGATTCAGATTCTCATTTGGCTGGTAACATCAGAAAACCACCTCTTAGCATCACTTTTTTTATCTGTAAAACAGGAGTAAGAACATCAGCCTCTCCACAGATAATATATGCCCCTCCAAAATCACTTTGATAGAGAGTTAGGAAGACAGAGAGGCGTTTTCAGACATGGCTGGAGGAGGTGTAATCTGAGGGCTTCTTTTTTTCAATTTAACAAATTTAAACAGCATTTACAATATGCCAAACATTTAAAAATGATAAATTTTTCCATCTTTATGGTAGATTATGTGCAAAAATGACATCAATGATTCCCCCTCACTGTATCCTTGTCCTTGGAGAATCAGTGGGACAATAGCAAATGTGACACAATCAGACTTGAGAAATCTCTATGCTTTGGGGTGTGCCATCTCCTACTATTCCTTGGAATTCAGAGACCACCATGTAAGGAAACTGAGCTAATCAACCAGGTTGATTAGAGCCTGAGAGAGGACAGGCCATTCCAAAGGGGGTTTCCACAGATCAGCTCACTTGTCAACATGTGAGTGAGACGGTCCTGGATTCCCCATTTTCCAGGTGTCACACAGGTATCTGCACCTCTGGCCTGCACCCCTGGCCTGCACCCCAGTTCTTCTGTGCAAAAAAAAAAAAAATTCAACATCAAGCAATACAGCCCCAAGTCTGTGCTATACTTACTGATACAGATAGCTATCCCCTATAGTATACTGTCTCATCTAACAAAGTAAACATGTACATATAAGTTGACCCAGAAATTCTACTGTAACTTATCATATAGATATACCTGCACAAATGCAAAGTCATGTATGTGTAAGATTGCTGAGAACAGCTTAAGTCTAGAAAAAAACAATTTAGTATACCCATACACAGGAATCCCCCACACAGTCACAAAAAGAACCAGGTAGACCTACAAATACTAACCTTGCACACAAGGAAAAAAGGCAGTGTCCTATGCATTTATTACATTTACCTTTGTGTATTAATGGGAGAAGATATGATTATATAAGATATGAGTATACGAGTATATAACTGCTTGCATCTGTGTAGATTATTTTTGAAAGGCTGCCCAAAAATGGGTTTAGCATCATTAGTTTTGGGGAAGGGAACCAACTGGCTAGTATACAGAATAGGAGGAACAATTTTCACTGTAAACTTTTTCACATCTTTGGAGTTTTACACTGTGCAAATTTGTTACCTGTTAATGTTAACTTAAAAGGCTGTTCGAAAATGAAGGGTGACAACAGATGCCCGGCACAGGGAAAGCAATCAATAAATAGTAGCTACCTTATCAATATTTTTCCACAATTGATTTCTAACCCTAATACAAATATGTCTTTTTTAAGAGGCCAAACCTCTGAAACTCCTGGCTCTGCATAGGAAAGAGCTCTTTTTGAGAAGTAGAAGTAAAGAACAAAATATTAACTAGCTATGTGGAGTGGTAAAAGCAGAATCCAGCACTTTCTTGACGGTTGTGAAACAAGAATCAAGGCACCGGGAGAGAGGTGATGCGCCAGTCCAGCCTCTACTCGAGAAATCCAGTTATTGGGCATCTTCTCTGTTTTCACTTTCCCTCTGTGTACGTTCCCTCTGCACCTTCTCTTCCATTCAGGAGCACCAAATGAAAACCACTACTTTCTATTATAATCGTGTGTTTGCCTTCCCTCCGCAGTTACTGATCTATAATAGTTGAAAGGGTGCCACGTACATGTGACAAACTAAATTACCTGTTTCTCCAGAAGCAGAAGTGGTATGGGGCAAATGCAGGTGGTCTGTGGGCAGCAAAGCATAAAGGCAAGAGCCAGGTCCATCACTTAGCTGAGTGATCTGGAGCAACAAACCCATTTTTGGAGCTTGTTATTAGATCAGTAGAAGGGTGACAGTTACTATTTCCCTTGTTAACACAGGTACCACAGTACCAGCTACACAGTAGATGTTTACCTAATGTTAACTAATTCATCATCACTGGGTGCACTCCCAACTGGGACCTAACCACCTTCTGTTCTCTCTCTTTCTCCCTTTTATGCAAGAAACACACACACACACACACACACACACACACACCCCCCAATTAGCAACCACAGGTGTAAATAGGAGGATTACCACCTCTCCCTCCCACATCAGCAAGCTCAGTTATCTCTACCTCCAAAATGCATCTCCCTGGGCCTCCCTGGTGGTGCAACAGGTTTAAGCTGCATCACTATGAAACTATCCAGAGCCACTGCAGCACGAGTTCAATACCCATCCAGGGAGCTTCCCACATGGCACACAGACCTGTCTTGTCTCACCCGCTGCTCCCCCAGCAGTGTATTTCAGTCCATCTGCCTGTTCTGCTCCCCATTCTGTCTCTGGTGAATCCTCTCACCACCCCACACCTCTGGCCTGCACCCCAGTTCTTCTATGCATAAATAAATAAATCTTGAAAAAAAATGCATCCCCTGCCCTTCCACCATTCCTTCAGAGAAAGGTGGTCTCTTTTGTTCACTAACATGCCCATTCCATAATCCATTCTACACACAATAGCCAAGTTGAACCTAAAAAAAAGCAAACTGGACCAGATCATTCTATTCGCTATTCAAAGTTCTGTAACTAGCATCCCTTTGCATTTAAGCTAAAATCCAAATTTCTTATCGTGACCTACAAGACCCTACAGAACTTGCTCCCTCCTCTCTATCCCAACTTCTTCATTCCCTCTTCCCACCCTGGACACACTCCACTTCAGCCCTGGTACCTTCTGCCTATTTCCCGTGTAGGTCAAGTCTATTCTTACCTGAGCCTTCGTATTTGATGTTCTTCTTTCTGGAACACTCTTTCCTCTGAAGTGCCACATGTCTGACTTCTTTTTATCAGGAAATTGACAGTTCAAATGTCAACTCTTTAGAAATGTCTTCCCTGACCATACAAATTAGAATGGCTTCAGTCTCCAATCCCCAGATTCATCCCCCATTTCATTCCCCTGCTTTTATTTTCTTCATTGCACTCACCACTATCTAAAATTGTTTATTTGTATGTTTTTAAATGTATTTATTCCCTAATTTCTAAACTGAAATGTGGCCTCCGAGAGATCCAGGGTTTCGGCTGTCAACTTCCCACTGTGTTCCTAGAGCTTAGAAGAATGCCTACACATAGTAGGTGCTTCATACATGACGTGGTGGTGGTGGTGGTGGGTGTTAAAAGGGCAGATCGCTAAATTCCAATCCAAAGATTCTAATTCAGTGGTTCTGAAGTAGAGCTCAGGAATCTGCATTTCCAACAAGCATCTACCTCTCTCAGGCTTAACAAGCAGTACACAAATCACATTTTAAGATATGGTCTATGTCCTCTACCTCTAAATCTTGATTCTCTTGTGCCTACAGACCTGTCCTGGTATACTTGTTGACATACATACACACACATACATACATACATACACACCCCCAATAGTATACTGCTTCATCTAACAAAGTAAACATGTACATATAAACTGATCCAGAAACTGCACTGTAATTTATCATATAGATAAATCTTGACTCTCTTGTGCCTACAGGTCCCATCCCCAGTTGCTTTCCTTCACTACCCTTGTGTCGCTGGGGTACAAGGAGGTTGTTGACCCCTGAATTTGGAGTTTAAACAAATAACCCCGCCAGATTCCATTTCTGCTGCTCCACCAATGCCAGTCATGCCAATCTAGCTGGCCAGTCAGGTCGGAATCCCGTTCTCCCCAGAAATACTGGACTCACTCCAAAAGTAAACCAGGTAAATTTCCATGTCAGTTTCACTAACAGACTTTCCAGGGGCAGATGGGGCCAATTTATACTTGCTCTGCATTCCTCCAAGTATCACTCTCCAACACACATACACACACATACACACACACACACACACACACACACACACACACACACACGACTTAATTCTGGCACTGCCTGCAAAACGACAGGCCAGAGTTCCCTTTGAAGCAACCTAGCTGCAGAAAGAGATCTTTGAAAGGACCACTAGGGGACCAAAGCAATAACACAGACATACCTTAGCAACACAGCAACCCCACACTCCTACCCTGAGATATTCACCAGCTCTGCTGAGAAAGAGTCTTACTCTTCTCAGTCATTTCTTCTCAGCCTTGTCTGGTCACAAAATACAACATACACATACACGCACCCCCTTTCCGTGTTGCCTGAACCTTCATCTGGGTTAGCCTTAGGAGGTCTAGGAAAATGTGAAGGGTACCTACTTGGATTTCCTTACGTTTCCTCTAGTCCTTCTACTGCCTTTGATTAAAGCAGCCTTCATTCTAAGGACAGGTAACTTAATGAAATCACCAACACTTTCGTTTCAATTAGCTCCTCCAGACAGTGGCAGAAGGTGAGGAGGTGACAATAAGTAGCTCCCACCCTGACACCCCCCCTCCCTCATCCCTCCACTCCCCCCCCCCCAACACACACCCACACACACCCCGGGGCTGTCCCTCGAGGTGAAAGAAATCTCTAAGTCCAGCGGTTTGGTTTGAGCTTTTCCACGGAGAGCAGGGGCGCTCCACACCTGCTGTTTAGGAAAGCGGTCACGGCTGGGTGGGTGGGGTGGGGTCCCACCTGGTGCACTGCAGGGGCGCGCCTTCCTGTCGACTGGCAGCGACGAGCTGGCGGCCGCCGAGAGAACAACTGGAGTTCACACCCCCTGGGCAACGCCGGAAGCGAAGGGTGGGTGAGGGGTGAGGACCACCTCCCCACTATACCGCCGCCCCAGCCCGTCTCCCACCTGACTAGGATGGGGCCTTCCACTTCCCTCCCGCCCTCCCTGGGGAGCGCCCGGAGAACCCAAACGACGCCAGGCGGGAAAGTTTACGAAGCTCCAGAGGAAGACAAGGCGCTGAGCAGCCGAACGCAGCTGCCAAAGGAATCGAGCCGGCAGGCGTGAGGGGCGCCAGGGAAGGGGCTCCCATAAAACCCGCCGCTGGGGGGTGCCGGGAAGAACCCACCTTGGCCCCAGCAGAGGGCCCCCGACGTGTCAGCGCCGGGAGCCGGGGCCGAATGCCACCGGCGGGGGGACGGAACCCCAAATGCGCCCCTGGCCTCCCCCACGTCGGAGGGGCGCCCGCCACCCGCCCACTCCAGGGCTACGGCCCCGTGGACCGCGCCTCGCCCTCAGCCCTTCCCGCCCGCGTCTCCCTGGCGAGGCCTCCCGCGGCGGCGGCCGCCCAACCGCGGCGGGGGTCAAGATTCCCACCCCGGCCGCACTAGTCGGCGCCCCTCTGCCCGCGGGGCGCGGACACTCACCTTCCGCATGGTGCCGGGCGGGCGGGTTCGGCGGAGCCGGTGCGAGGCAGGGCGGCGGGCGGCGGCGCACGGCGGTCGGAGAGAAGCGCACACGCGTGCGCCGCGGCCGGCGGCCTCCGCGGGGGCGGGGCAGGGCGGGGGACGCCCCCGGCGTGCGGAGCTGGGGGACCTCGCAGTCTCAGGGCCCGTCTGCCCCCAGCGCGGCGTTGCCACCCTTCCCCGCCGCTCCACGCCTCTCCCGCTCCTAGAGTTTCCTCCCGATCTAGAGAGGAACAGGTTCAGGGTGCCAGCCCGCTGACACCCAGCACCATCACCCCTGATCTGAGCTGGAGAAGTTTGGACTTGAACGTGAAGGGCCCACCCTGCAGGGAGCCGAGTTGGAGGAACAAGAGGGGATCTGGTAGAAAACTGAGGTAGGACTCCTCACCACCTTGAAAGTGCATCCTTCCACTTCCCTTTGGGTGTAAGGATGTCCCGCTAGTGATTCTTTGGTTTTCTTTTGGAAGTCTTGAACATACCTTACCTTTTGGGGGGGAGTTGGGGCGTGGCAGTTAAGAATGGAAAACAGGAGATCAGCTCAGGACTAGAGGAAAGTCAGCCTCATGGACGAGACTGTCCTCTGTTATCCCCGGTGAGGAGCGCAGAACTTGTTACAGGGCAGGGAAAGGGACACCCCAGAACCCCCAAATCTGCCCATTCTAAATAGGTTCTGCCATCCGCCGCATCAAAAGAAAACATATAAGACCTTTAGTGAAAAGAAACTTTAATATAATTAGTGTTTAATATAGAAAAGACAAAGAATATAGTTTCTAAATTAAGCACCCAAAGTTACCCATCATCTCATGGGCAAAAGTCCACCCAAATGGGATTGGCCCAAAGCAAGGCCAGAAAGCCTGCCACAAGTCTAAAGCACCTTTTGGCAGGGACCCATAGAAAAGGGCCAAAAACAGCAAGAAAATTCTGGGAGGAAAAAACCAAAATCAAGATCAGCGTTGCCATTGTCACCTCCCCACGGGTCTCTCACCCACATCTGTTTCAGTCAGTCCAGGCCAGTGCAGTTTCTTTGCATGTCTCTCTGCTCCTTGTGCTTCTTGTGGCTCCCCATCCTGCTGCCTTCCTTCTTTTTTTTTTTTCTTTTTCCTTTTCCAGCTTCTTATCTTTCCTGCTCAGCTCCACCCTCCCTTGGATGGGGCAGGGAACCTAGGATACTCCCCTTTCCACCCTCTTACAATCCCCCCTTTTAATTTTAATTCCACCCTATCTATGGTGGCACAGATTACAGGGTGTAATTCTAGGAAACAGTCTCTTTTTTTTTACAGGGTTTATCAGTCCATGTCAAAAGAAAAAAAAACATCTAAAAACCTATCTGTGGAGTTTATTCAGGCCGTCCTTTCTCCCCCAACAAACCCACAGGTCTTCCTGGCAACCCCTTGCATGCAAAGCTTCCTCTTCACCAAGGACCTCCTCACCCTCACCCCAGCTTCTCCAAATAAGGAAAACTCATCTCCAAATGCAGTGCTTCTGGGAAAAGTTTGGGAGAGAAGAAATACATACTTCATAATATGTGGGATCCCCAGCCCCCACCCTTTGTTCCTGGGATGTAGTTTGGCGCCAAGTCCTGGGTGAAGCTAGAATGAGTCAGGCAGGGCCCCTCTTCTGGGAACAAAGCCTCCGTTGAGGATATCTGCTGAAAACAGCAGGAGACATTATGGCCATATTAGCATAACCAGCCAGACCACTTCAATAAGAAGTTAAGTGTAATTAAAATTAGAGGTAGGATGCTTTGAGGAGTAACAGCTGTGGCGCCCCCCCTAGGGCAACTGCCCGGATTCCCTGCCCCCTAGCTTGTGCGAGACTATGAAACACCCCAATACACATCCCCACCATACACCTTCCTTCCCACTGACAACCTTCCTAAAATCTAAGCCCTTCTAATAAAAGTCTGTGACTGGACCAAAGGGCCACCATTTCTCCAGAGGTGTGAGCCTTGAGGCTGCATCTCCAGAGAGGTGGTGCCTCTAAGTGACCCTCTCATTTTCTTACTATTTGGACTCTTCAGTCGTTTATTTCTCCGTCCCATTCCGCTTCCAGCGTTGCCGCCCCGCAAGGCGACAGTAATATAAAAACATCCCTGAGCCAAGTAAATTCAGGATCCCAATCCTCAAAAAACAAAGATAGGAAGGAGTAACATGTGAGGGTCTTTTAGGAAGAAACCTGGCCTTTGCCTCCTGCTGAAGAAAGTAAATCAAGTACACAGAATTCAAGAGAGCCTAAGTTCCATGTAGAAAAAATATCCCTGTTTACCAAAGGGGGCCTTTGCAAAGCATACAAGGGCTATGGCAGGTAAGCAGGCAGACAGCAGTGGTAATGCAAAGGCCGTTCTGGGTAAACACTTCTGTCTAGCCTTTCCACCTTTACAAATTATTCTGGCAGATCACCATTTATCACCTTTGCCAAAGAAGTGCAGTTACAATTTTCTGACATTGATAGATTGTCAGAAGCACTATAGAGACCAAATTCCTTTATGATCTAAATACCTTTGTGATCTAATGACTTAAATAAAAACATTTTGTCTGGATCTCTCTTTGGTGACACCTGCACAGATAAAAGGAGGGGTGACTGATGGTTACAAGAAAACCTAAAGAAGATACAACCTGTTAATCTCATCCCCTTTTTACTTCAGTTTATGATCTGCATACGTGTGTGGGGGGGGTCTTCCTTGATATGGTTCTTTGCCTTTGGTAAAATAACAATTTTAGCAAATATACTTTATTATGCACCATCAGTTTTACCTAATGTTACCAAGTTCAACCCACATAAATCTGTGAAATGGGTACTATGATTTTGCATTTGTCAGAGGGAAATACTAAAGTTCAGAGAGGGTAGGTAATTCATCCTGGATCACACAGCTCTTTAGCAGCACAGCTAGGATTTGATATCAGGCAGTCTGATTCCAGAGCCCATTCACTTAATCCCCAAGTTTTACTGCCTTCCTGTGCTGTTTCACTTAAAAGCTACAGTAGTAGAATGCTGTTGCTCAAAGTAAAAGCATGAGCATCTGTCATAAATCAAATTAATCGCTTCTTATCTGTAAAGATGAGCATCCTCATCTCTAAAATGAGAATTTGGACTAAGTAGATACACTAAGAACCTGTGCAGAAATAAATCTCTAGTTTTAGAGTATTGCAGTGTGAATATTTTTGTGCTATGCATTGTGGGAAGTCCTAGCAAGGAGTTACAATGTTAGCAGCTTCATTGATGTGCATAATATCTCACCACTGCCCAGTTATCCATTGCTTTTGCTGCTTTCTACAGCACTACCTCTTTCTCCCCCTTCTAATTAACATTCTTTGCTTTGTGAATGCAACATCTAATCCGATTATTGTTAATTTCTTACTAAACTTGAATAAGACTTCTAGTGTAAGGGGGGACAGATTCAGCTAAGCAATTGTTAGAGTGATCTTCAGCATTACTTTCCCTGATTAATTTTTAAATTCCTTTCAGAAGCCAAGACAACTGTTCAGTTGTACCAAATAAGTGACAACACATCAATTGGTATGGAACAGAGTCACACTGCCTATCTATGGAAATGCCTATGTTGCCATTGCTATCAACTAACTTGAAACCATTTAAAAATGAAACTAGATTGAATTGGGTTTTCCTTGTGGGGGTGGGGTGGAGTAAGGTAGAGGGTCTTTATTGCTTTTGCATGTTTCAAAGGTCTTCAAAGTGTTTTAGGAGCAACAAGTAGGACTCTATTTCATATTATCATCCCCCATTAGCCTCCTAAACTCAGCCATATTACTCATTTCCTTGAAAATCATCTAATAATTAAGAAATAGTATTTTTTCTTTTTTCTTAATTCCAGAATATCTCTGCTAGTCACAAACAACAGTATCAAGTTTTCTGTTTTTACATGACCTTAATAATTAGCTTTATTGGGCCTCCCCGGTGGCGTAGCGGTTGAGCGCTGCACTGTGGAGCTGTCGGCAGCGGCGACGCGAGTTCGACGCCCAGCCGGGGAGAATCCCACATGGCGCGGCAGACCTCTCCTGCCTCGCCCGCTGCTCCCCTCAGCAGTGTATTTCTGATCTGCCTGTTCTGCTACCTGCTCCGTCTCTGGTGAACCCTCTCACTGCCCCACGCCTCTGGCCTGCACCCCAGCTTGTACGTATAAATAAAAAATAAATCTTTAAAAAAAAATAATTAGCTTTATTAATTGTTTTAGATGTTCATTTTATATATATATATTATTCAACCATCCCATCATGTTGCCATTTGAGTTGTTTCTACTCTTTCAAAATTTCTTGTGAGTTAGTAATTAGGGACATGACTTGATGTAAAGAAAGATGTGGAAGAGGATAGTGTGAATGTGGTACAGTAAATGTAGACCAGCCCTTGATCTTCAGGCTGGATTCACAGATGTTTGTCTTAAATACAGCAGAAAGGATACTGGGATCAGAGGTCAACCTAACTTCTTCCTAAATTATCAGATGTTTGATGTCAAATTGAGCAAAACTCAATCATTTTATAATTTTATATAAATAATAAGAGAAATAAATAATTTGGTCACTTTTGTAGATGAGAAATGTAAATGAGTAATATAACTTCTTACTACTAGGATGTTAATTCCGTTTGGAATTGCATTAGTAGTGAAATATTGTTTTTCTTTGCCATGTTCTTAAATTAGAACCTTCAGGAGGCATCTATTAAATACCTACTATGGGGGACATGGCTTAATTATTGATTGAATCATTCATTATTCCCTGAAACAGATCAATGACTTCAAGGAAACCTAATGATCTTGAATTGCTCATAATACCTCTACTAAGCATTTTATATGTTCCAGGTGCCATGACAAGTCACTTTATATGTATCAATCTGTTTCATTCCTCACAGACCCCTACCAGATAGTAGCTACAGGTGATTAGAAACTAAATTTATCAAGATTAACAATTTGCCAAGGGTTGGATGACTAGTAAGTGACTTGGATCTAACCTAAACCTGTCTGACTCCAGAGCCTATGAGATTAACCAGTGACAGCGAACACTAATATATCAGATTGTCTTTGGAACTTCACCAAAGCAGTGAAAATGTGAACCAAGAATTTTATATCCAGTAAAACTGACTTTCATGAATTTATATTAGGATAGCATGGATTTAGCTAACCAAAGGCTCTTGAAAATGTGCCCTTAACTTAAAAAAAAATAAAAGATTTTAATTAAAACAGTGAAGAATATTCTTGATAGGGGACAACAGTAAAGAGAGCAGTTCTCTGAATTCTGGGGCACATAGCTGTGAAGCCTAGTGCCAGTTAATGATACCCTAGGGAAACTCATCAGAACACCATTGAACATATTTCTTTCCTTTCTTCTCCCCCAGTTTCTTCTTATTACAACTTAAGTAACTCAGAGTTAGTCTGGGTCATTTATTTTGTTGTAGAAGGTCTGCATGGTCACTATGCCATTTCTTTTCCTTGAGCCCTTGTCAAGGTCTATTTGACTGCTCTGTGGACAGTCTGAGAACAGAAACTCCATTGATCTCCTTTTGGGGGGAGGGAGGGTAGCCTGAAGGTGCAGAGGTGGAATGGGGAAAAGTTTATGTGGAGCTGTGTGTAACCTTTGTCTGAGAAATTTAGTTCTACTCTTCCCTCTGAGAGTCTGTGCCAAGATTCACCCCAATGGATATTTTTAAAAGACAAAATTCACCCACACTCCCACTTCTAATACTATTTACTTAATTCCATACTCCTTCTTAGTCTTTGTCCAAATGCATATATGCTTGCCATCTGTTTTCATGGCTATCTCTCCTGCTATACTCTAAGCTCCTTTAAAGAATGGAATGTCTTAGTAATTCTTACATCTCTAGGACCTATCACAAAATAGGTACTCAGTATGTTTAATAAATGGATGAATGGATGTTCAAATCATATTGCAGTCTGCTGATTCCCCTCAGTAAAAGAGGTTTTCTAGATTTTTACATAGCCTTAATAATTATCTTTATTGGGCCTCCCTGGTGGCGCAGCGGTTGAGCGCTGCGCTGTGGAGCTGTCGGCAGCGGCGACGCGAGTTCGACGCCCGGCCGGGGAGAGTCCCACATGGTGGGGCAGACCTCTCCTGCCTCGCCCGCTGCTCCCCTCAGCAGTGTATTTCTGATCTGCCTGTTCTGCTCCCCGCTCTGTCTCTGGTGAACCCTCTCACCACCCCACGCCTCTGGCCTGTACCCCAGCTTGTATGTATAAATAAATAAATCTTTAAAAAAAAATTATTATCTTTATTAGTTGTTTCCTATGCGCATTTCACTGATATATTATTCAACCATTTGTTCATGTTACCATTGGGGTTGTTCATACTCTTTTGAAATTCCTTGTGAGTTAGTAATTAGGGACATAACGATGTAAAGAAAGATGTAGAGGAGGATCATATGAATGTGGTACTATTAAATGGTAGTTAGAGAGCTTACTTCAGCAACACAAAATGGAACTGATGGTATGACCAAGGCCAAAACTCAGATGCTGGTTATAGAAGTGAAAAGGTAAAAACAATTTCTATGTCCACTGCCACAGCTGGAAAGATGTAATCATAGAATTACCCTATATGGAAATACATGTATTACACATAGTGAGGACATTGTCCTTTGAGGGGCAGCAGTATTTTTTTTATATAATATATATTTTTATTGTTATTTATGTCTTTTACATTTTGCATTCCCCTTGGGTAGCCCACCACCAATTCACCCGTGATCCATCTCCATGGTCCCTTGTGTTCTTTTCTATTCCATTGTGTGCCCTTTCCCTTCCCTCCCTCCGGCTCCCTCCCCCCCACTGATTGTCTCTCTCCCACCCGGCCTCCCTATAGGGCAGCAGTATTTTAGCACCACGGACAGTACCTGGGTTGCCAGCTAGGGGCTCTGGGTGGTATGAGCCATTGCTGCTGTCAGTGATGGCTCCTGTTCATAAAAATAAATAAATAAGTGAACTACACTTATTGAGCATGTGTTCAATGAAAGCATTACATGCATTAACTCATTTAATTATCATAAGCAAACTGGAACAGAAAAGTTACACAAAGTTCCCTAACATCATGCAGCTAGCAAGTAGCAGAGCTAAGTTGGGAACCCAGGTAACCTAGCTCCAAATCCCATTACACCATAATGTAAAAGACAATTACAACGAATTATTATGAACACCATGAGAAAAAAGCACCAAAAATGGGATATCTAAAATATGTAAATGGACAGCAGGGAATGAAGTCGTATTCTGAGAAAACTTTCCAGAAAGAGAACATAGAACTAAGATCTGAAGTATAACCAAAATTTAACTAAAGCAGATAGTCACTCAACTACTGAAGCCCTGTGTAGAGAAGGATTCTGAAACTAGACACTGGCTCAAGAAAAGTCTCCAATCAGCAAATGAGGTAGAGATGGGAGACCAGAGATAAGGGAGTTAGATGGGCCAAATAATGAAGGACTTTGGATATAAGTTAAGAAGTGTAGATGTTTTTCCTAAAAGATCCAAGAAACCACTGAAGAGTTTTTAAGCAAGATGTGGTAGGATAAACTTTGCATTTTAGTTAAAGCATGCTAGGATTTCAGGATAAAGATAGCAGAGTAAAACATGACCACAGATTCTCCTTTTCCTATACTAACATAATGAAAAAAACTAGCTCAGAGAGAAACCAATAAACTTGTCCTAGATAAAAAGGGATGGAGGGCAAGTAGACTATGTAAGTGTCACAAAAAGATCTGGTTGGAGCTGCCCCTATTAAACTGAAAGGAAAACAAATTTCATGTTGACCATGTAATATGTGTGGTGATGTGACATGTGATGAAGTTGAAAAGGGAAGGATGAGGCGGAAAGAAGATAATGTGTGAACTATGAAGAAACCAGTGTGGAAGAAATGTAACTCCAGAGAATGCTTTGCACTAAAAAGACCTTTATGAGAATATGAACCTGAGAAAATGAGACCTCAAAATTGAGATGATAAAATGACAGACGGCGAGAAAAAAGATTTCTAAGCTAAGGAAATGAACCAAGAAATGGAACACCATTGTATGTCTAATAGGTAAATTAGAAATACCAAATAACAGGAAAGATTGAAAATTGAATTAATGGCATGAATAAAAGACGAGATAATAATGACAAATACAAAGGGAAAATGCAGAGGGAATAGAGCAATTAGGGGGAAGATAATAAGAGAACCAAGAGATAATCAAACATAAGGATAATTGGTGTCCCTAATCGGTGTAGAGAATCCAATAAATGCAACCAAATATGCATTCAGAAACAAATACAGGAATGTTTTTCCTAAAGTGAAGGAAGAACTAAATCTGCATAAGAAAATTTGTAATGCATGTCAGAAAAAATAAATTTTGAACAAATAGCAAGACATAGCCTGGATAAGTAGGGAGTTTTAAAGGGAAAACATCACTGGTCAACAAATTTTTACAAAATTCATGTTACTGAAATAAAATTAGTCATTTCCTATCAATTTGTATATGCTCAACACAAATATGACAGTCAAATTCTAATTTTGGCTGTAGTTTTTTTTTGTAATCTGCAATAAATGGATGTTTACATCACAAAATGCATGCCAATAGTAATAGGCCTATGGTTAATACCTGTAAAAAATCAAGTCATAGACTACTTCTTAGATTTCTTCACTTGACTCTTATAGAGCTGTTCAGGAGCACCTCTGGGGAGTGTCCAGCAGTAGTCAGCCGCATTGTAGTGGGCCATTTCCCCCGGTATCTTTGTTCTATTGATGTGATATCTTGATGAAAAGTTCACCATATTCATCACTAACCATACCACAGTTTTCAGGGAAGAAATCCAGATGGGAATGAAGGAAGTGGATCTTTAGAGACATACTGCAGTCAAGTTTCTGATACTGCATCAGCATGTCTTCTACTAGTTCCATGTAGTTTTCTGCCCTAACATTCCCAAGAAAGTCTGTAGACACCAGGTGAAAAGCATTCCATGCTTGTTTTGCATCACCCTGCAGCAAGTTGTTGAACCGGTCATCTTTGAAGAGCTCTCGAATCTGAGGACCCACAAAAACTCCCTCCTTAATCGTTGCTTCGCTGAGTCGAGGAAATTTTTCATGCAGGTTTCAGAAAGCCAGCGAGGTCCGGTCCATGGCTTTCACGAAATTCTTCATTAAACCTAGTTTGATGTGAAGGGGTGGTAGCAGGATTTTGTGAGCCTCGACCAGAGCTGGTTACTGGATATTCTTCTCTCCAACTGCTACATTTTGCCTGCGAGTCCATTCCTTCCACAAGTAGTGCAATTCACTTGCTCGGCTATCCGATTCACATAAGAAACACATGTATTTTGTATATTCCTGTTTCAGTCCCATTAAAAGGGCAATTAGCTTCAAATCACCACAGACATGCCAGCTGTACTCGTTATACTCAATGGAATTCAGTAGCTGCTTTAAGTTATCATGTGTCCCTTTCATGTGGACAGCATGTGCTACTGGAATAGATAGAAGACGGTTTCTATTGTGCAAAAGCACAGCCTTAAGACTCAGTTTCGAAGAGTCTAGAAATAGTTTCCATTCTTGTGGGTCATGAGTGATTTCTAAGGCATTCATGAGGCCCTCAATATCAGAACAGAATACCAGAGTACTTTCCTTTCTGAAGAAAGGTTCCACCACTGCTGGTGGTGCTTTCAGTATAAAGTAATTGTGACATCTTCTTCTAGAAGATTCCATTGTTGGAGTCTTGATGATGCAATCAACTCTGTATGATGTGTGCATGATGGTATTATGCAATGTGATGCAATATTATAACATTCTAGGCTGATTTAGGATGTTGTTGCAGTCCTACTGGATAAATTTACACGGTGAAACATATAAAATGAATTATATGAAATATCTTCAAAACAAGAGCTAATAAAAAATTGTCAGGGTTATATTCATGTTCAGCACACCAAGATACTACAGATTAGGGCCTTTTTAAGTCAGTAATAATCTCAATGTTGACCAGTGTATTATTTAGCAGATTATTGGGCAGAAAGGGCAAATCACATGGAAGTGGAGGTAGATGGAGGTGGAATCAGGCTATCATACCTGTGGTCTTAAGAGTTAGATAGATGGATAGATGTAGATAGAGTCATACTAATACTTCTAATTTAAATTTTTGTTTTTTCTTACTTAACCTCTTTTGTACTATATTCATATATTCTTTTTCCAAATGAAAATCTTGGTCTTATAAACACAGGGGATGATAAAATTAGAATATCCTATAATTATTCATTTACTGTATTCCAAAATTGTCTCAGAAAAGCAGCTAATACTATTCAGTATTGTTACTAAAAACATTTTAAAACATTTTGCATTTGCTCTCCATATTCTGTCCCATCAATTTTTAATACTTTTGCAATATCTACATTATCTGACCAGTCATTACATACTATACTCTTTTCCTTTTAATATCCATTTCATCTTAATTTAAAACCAACCATGTTTCTAAATTCTCACCAATCTTTCTTTTCGGAAGATTTTTCTCAAACAGAATATTCCCTGAGTTCTTGAATGTTGGTAACAGTTTATCTATTAATAACAATTGTCAGGTAAAATACTTTTTAAATACTTGAAAGTCAGTTTTACTAGATATAAAAATCTTTGTTCACATTTTCCTTCCTTGATGTCTTAACTTGGTATAATATAGTATGTTATTCTATCTTCCTCTGGACTAAATTATTGCTCTGAAAAATTCCTACACTAATATAATTATTTTCCTTTTCCATATCACTTACTCAGACAATTATTTCTTTCTCATTAAAAGACAATAGTTTTAACAGACTAGATATAAGTATTGGTAGTTTGAATATTACAGTCTTAAATGTGTAATATAGTCTCAAGTATGTAAGACTTCATGTATTTGGGGTTTGGAAGATATATCTTTTTTTAACTTCAGGAAAATTCTTGAATTACAATTTTACGATTTTAATGTGTATTCCTTCCTTTTGTCTTTTGGGATCTCACTTATCTCTATGTTGAATCTTCTTTTCCAATCTTCGGTATTTGCTGCTCTTTTGAAATTTTTTTCTTTCTCAGTTTGTTTGTGAATTAAATAAATCTCCTTATCACATTCTTGTTTTCTAAAGGCTTCTTTATAGCATTTATTATCATTAGTTTAGTCTTCATTTTTCTTTTATTTGTAATTTACTACTAAGTTCTATTACCTTATTAAAATTTTTTATTCTAAATTATATTATTCTTTCATATCTTCTATCATTTTCTTAATACCTTTACCTGACTTTTAAATAGAAAATTACAGTTTTGAGTTAGTCTGTGGACATATCTTTCTGGTGTGATTTCATTATCTGAACAGATGTTTTGTTCCACATTTCTTTTTTCTTTTTTTTTTTTTTTTTTTAAAGATTTATTTATTTATACATACAAGCTGGGGTACAGATCAGAGGTGTGGGGCGGTGAGAGGGTTCACCAGAGACAGAGCGGGGAGCAGAACAGGCAGATCAGAAATACACTGCTGAGGGGAGCAGCGGGCGAGGCAGGAGAGGTCTGCCGCACCATGTGGGATTCTCCCCGCCCGGCGTCGAACTCGCATGACAGCTCCACAGTGCAGCGCTTAACCGCTGCGCCACCAGGGAGGCCCCATCTTTTTTCTTAAGATAACTTCGTGTGGGATTTGATTTGGTACTTTTTACTGCATATTTTTATGTAAATTAGTTTTCCTGAAATTTGAAATGTGAAGTGTGACCTGAAGTAGCTTTTCTAACTGCATGGAACTTTTTGTCTGATGTTCTTATTGGGACCTAAATAATGTGGCAGCTTGCTTTCTGAGATTTCCTAAACTCATTCCTTTCTCCATCTATATCTGAGCTTTTTTCTTTCCTCTACTGTCCACTTTCACATTTAATCTTCAAAATAGAACTCTATCCTGAAAGGTGTCCTTGGCTGATCTATTTTGAGAGTTGACAGGGCCAGCTCCTTCCATGTGCACTTCAAACCCATTCCATTCTTTTTTTACTGGAGTTTTTCTACTGAAGCAGTTATAGGTCTTGTTCTCAATTGGGCATGTCATGCTTTTCAGTGAATGCCTGTTGACTTATTTTGATATTCCCCTGTTCTCAGATCCATCAAATGCTCCAGTAGTTCTCTCTGTTTGCTCCTTGCACAGATGTTGATATCCTGCAGGTTTTTATGTACTTGGGGGTTTGAGAAAATATCTTGTCACCTGGTCTTGTTTTAAACTGCCCATGAGTTTTGGGTTTAGCCATCTAGTTGCTCTGTCTTTGAGATTCAGAGAAATTTCAAAAACTGAGCTTCAACCTCCACTTTCTAGCTCATTTCACTACATTTACAACAATCAAGTTTACCTAGGGCAAAAAGCAACGATATCTCCATTTTAAGGAAAAAATAAGATAAATCTGACTGCATTGTGTTGGATGGCTTTGAGGCAGTTGATATGCTCTAGAACAGCTGTACCATTGTTAAAATATACAAATGCTTACATTTCAACTAGTAAATATCCTGCTCCAACTCCAGTTCCCCTCCCTTGAATGTCCCTTCTCTATGTCTCCCTGAGTGAAACAGGAACTAACGAGTCAGTGTTTATGACAGAGGGGTCCTTTAAGATCCTGTTGTAGTTCAAAAGCTGATTGATCAGTGCCCATGCTGTACTGTTGGTTAAATAATTTGAATATTACCTCTAAATAGAGATCAAAGGATTTAGACACTGACACTATGTGGGTGGTAAGAGAGAGGATGTCAAGAGAATGTGACTTCTGAATGGGCTCGGTTGAATAGTTCAACCAACATTTCATAAGCACTTCCTGTGTGCTGAGTACTAGGCTAAGCTGAGACGGTACAAAGACAAAAAGACAAAGTTCTTGCCACTGAGGAGCCCACAAGGCAGTGCGCTATTTCTGTGGCCACTTACTGGCTGGCAAGACGCGGATTTTGTCATTGTGCTGTAGAGCTCAGTCCCTGAGCAGAAATGAGAAGAGTGTAGAACTAAAGATGAAGCTCTCACTTAAGCCATCACCTTAACAAGCTCAAAGCTCTCTACCTTTGAAACAGTCACTGCGTGAGAGTCCCCAACAGCTAATTAAAACCACATGGTAAATAAGCCAGGCAAGGAACACTCTGTCCTTGTACACAATGAATCAAGCCGTCTCCTTAGATACAAAAGCCTGTATCCTTATCTATAGAGTGAATCAATTATTTAACAATTCATGTTCTGTATCCTAATTTGACCAGAAATCCTTTTTTTTTTTTACCATGGAGAAAAAAGATTTCTTGAATAAAAGCAGGCTGCCAACAAAGTGTTTGTTTAAATAATAGCAATAACTGTTTTTCTTAAGGACGATTTTTATGCTCAGGAAAGCAATGCAATTGAGGAGATGGTCTAACTTTTCTTTGCCTAATTACTGGAAACACAAATTTCTTGGGGGGCACAGAAAGGGGGATATCAAACAGGACTAGCTACTGTCAGAGCCCAAAAATCACCAAAAGGAAAACGAATTATCATCACATCTTCATTCCCCCGAAGTCAATAACTCTCAACTGATCACATGTATAAAACAAATATGTGATAAGCACCTTTTACATGTCAAGTGTAATCCCGACTATTACCGAATTCCACGTAATCCATCAGGAAAGCTAATAGGCAGAAATCACAGGTGTAAAATAAAGCTCAGCCTTGCTTCTGTAGAACAGATACAGAAATTCAGTGATTCCCATAGTAGAGGTAATACTTAAACAGGAACCAGACATATATTGAGAGAAGGACTTTATTGTTTATACAGATGGGACTTCTGAGAGAATGAGTCCTATCATAACTGGTTGATTAGTCATTAAGAGTTTATGATGCATTTAGGAGCCCCTTACCTCAGAGTCCTACTTCTAAAGCAAAAGAATTAGACCCTATAAATTACCACTTGACAAAATGAGAATGTTCCATTGACAACTGCTACCATTAACTTCTAGCAATAGTAATATTTTGCAACACCAAAAGGGGACATATCAAAAACCTCAGTGGGGAGACAGGAACTTTTTCAGATTACACATTCTCTCACTACTTTGGACTACCTAAATTCCAGTCCTAGTTCTACTGCCAATTTGTTGTATGACTGATAATTATGTACCCACAATATGCCTCAGTTTTGGCATCTGTAAAATGGGAATGACATTTATGTTATCTGTTCATATGGCCGATTTAACATATATGAGTTAACATATATACAGTTCTTAGAAAAGGGAGGTATCACTCTCCCAGTCTTCAAACTGTACTACAAAGCCATAATAATTAAGACTGCATGGTACTGGAACAAAAATAGACACACAGATCAATGGAATTGAATAGAGACCCAGAAATCAACCCATATACATATGGACAATTAATATTTGATAAAGGTGCAAAGAATATTCAGTGGAACAAGGACGGTTTGTTCAACAATTGGTGCTGGGAAAACTGGATGACTATATGCAGAAAAATGAAGCTAGACTACTACCTCACACCATGCATGAAAACCAATACAAAATGGATAAGAGACTTGGACATAAGACCTGAAACCATAAAATATATAGAAGAAAACATAGGCAAAACAATACATGACATCCACCTTAATAACATTTTTAAAGACACATCCCCCATAGCAAGGATAGTGAAGGAAAAGATAAATAGCTGAATTACATCAAACTAAAAAGCTTCTGTACAGCAAAAGAACCATTAATCAAAACAAAGAAACAGCCTACAGACTGGGAAAAATTTTTTGCACTCCATACAACAGATAAGGGACTGATCACAAAAATCTACAAAGAACTCACACTATTCAACAAAAACTAAGCAAAAAATCCAGTCAAAAAATGGGCAGAAGAACTTAACACACACTTCTCCAAAGAAGAAATGCAAATGGACAATAGGCATATGAAAAAATGTTCAACATCCCTCATAATCAGGGAAATGCAAATAAAAACCACAATGAGATACCACCTTACACCAGCAAGAATGGCATGTATTTAAAAAAACAGGGAACAACAAATGTTGGCGAGGATGTGGAGAAAAAGGAACTGTCCTACACTGCTGGTGGGAATGCAAATTGGTCCAACCACTGTGGAAAGCTGTATGGCGGTTCCTCAAATTACTGAAAATGGAGCCTCCATACGACCCAGTAATACCACTTCTAGGAATCTACCCAAAGGATACAAAAACATTAATCCAAAAAGAGACATGTACTCATATGTTTATTGCAGCATTGTTTACAATAGCTAAAATATGGAAACAACCCAGATGCCCAAAAATAGATGATTGGATCAAGAAGATGTGGTATATATACACAATGGAATACTATTCAGCATTCAAAAAAGATAAACATTTGTAATTTGCAGCAATATGGATGGAGCTAGAAGGGATAATGCTCAGCAAAATAAGCCAGAAAGAAAAAGAAAAATATCGAATGGTTTCACTTCTAACCGGAACGTAGGCAAACCAAACAAGAAAGAGACATCCAGCAAGGGAGGGGGAGGATAAGGGCTCAAAAGGGGTAGAAAAGAGCACCAGGGACTATGGTGATGGTTCATGGGTGAATTGGTGGTGGGTAACCTATGGGGAATACACAATAATGTAAAAAATATGAAAAATATATATATTTAAAAACAAATCTCTTAGAAAAGTGCCACCCGCCCAGTGCCTTTCTACTATTGCCTCTTGCTGACCTCAGTCAACAGGTAGATAATGGCAAATGGCCTTACACTGTGGTGGAGAAGAAAGCCTGAAGGCCATCTGCTCTTAACAATTCTGGGACCATCTCTCTGTACTCTTAGCCAAATCATCTGCCCCCAACTTGATCACAACATAATGACAGGGTTTACTACCTACGAAACACCTGTTTTTTCCATCTCTGGACATTTGAAAGGTCTTCCTTGCTTTGAGCTGGAGTCTGTTTCCCTGTTTCTTCTGTTTGTTGCTCTGTCTGTTGGAATCAAAGATAACGAGATTGTTAATATCTCTTTAAATAGTGGAGGGCATCTAATAGGAAACAGTTAAGCATATGGACTCCAGAGACAGATTGCAAGGATTGAATCTCCGCTTCCCCATTTATTGGTTGTGTGATCTTGGGCAACTTAATCTTTCTATGCCTTAGATTCTTCATTTGCAAAATGGGTATGTTAATACTGTCTTCTCATAATGTTGTGAAGATTGAAGATATTTAAAGGGCATGGTACAAAAGACTCAATAATTGTCACTAATGATGCTAATGCTATCATTCTGCTAACTCTCCCCTGGGCATTTACTTCTTCAGGCTAAGCATCCCTATTTCTTTCTTGTGTTCCTGATACAATTCCCAATACCTCTCAGCCTTGTCCTCTGAGAGAGCTCCATTACCAGTATTCCTCTCCACTTTCTAGCTCCAGTATTCCTCTTTGACTGTATTTCCAGTATATGGATTCCAGGTATCAGTAGGTTCTGGTTCACAAGGACCAGTATGGGCCATCCTCTTCCTTGTTTGGGAATTTATTCCTCCATTGATTCATTTGCAAATGATTTTAAGCATTGGTATTTTTATAAATGGATCCTAAGAGAGAATATATTATGCTCTTGATTGACACTTGAACTTACAATGGAATAGACCAAGGATTGGCAAAGTTTTCCATGAATATCCAGCTGGTAAATATTTCAACTTAAAAGTCCATACATTTTTTGTTTCAATTATTCAATTCTTGTAGCATGAAGGCAAAATGTAAAATTCTACTTACAGGGTGAAATGGGTGAAGAGGTACAAGCTTTCGGTTATAAAACAAATAAGCCAAGAAAATGTAATGTACAGCATAGGGAATGTAATCAGTAATATCACAAATTTGCAAGTTGCTAAGATTGTAAATATACTTTTTTTGATGATCATTTTGCAATATATACAAATGCCGAATGATTATGTTGAATGCCTGAAGCTAAATGTTGTATGTCAATTATACTACAATGAAAAAAGCTTTATTTATAAAAAACAGGCAGCTCGCTGAATTGGGCTGATGAGCCATAATTAGTCAACTTCTGAATCAAAACATGTCCTGTTATATATAACATTAATTGTACCATATTATATAAGTTGCTTTTGTTCCTACCTTTCACCCTTTACCCAGCTTATGCAAAGGATTGTTTTTTGTTTTGTTTTAATTTGTAAAATACATGCAAAAACTTTCCTTGACCTCTGTGTGACTTTATTTTGTTGGACTTGGTTCATCCTCTACCCTGCAATGATCTGTCTGAGCCCTGATTTTGCTAACATCCAGAGTAACCCCTTTCTCTCTTAACTATGCTATCTGCCGGTGATAATTCGCCTTTTATGTATTCATCCAAGTACCTGATTAAGTAATTGATTACAATTTTGAACTGGAAAGATCTGGAAACCGATGGCCTTGAAGCGTGCCAAAAGCTATTTTCCTCCTTGTTAACTCTGCTGTATACTTCAGCATTCAGCCCAGGGTCTTCCAGGAAGCTATCCTTACAGCTTCCGGCTCTTTCCAAGATGTCCTGCCCAGCCTCAAGAGGATGCATATTTGTCTGTGTTCTCCAGAGAAACAGAACCAATAGGACACTTACCTATCGATAGATTTACTGTAAGGAATTGGCTCACATGACCATAAAGACTGAGAAATTCAAGATCTGCAGTTAGCAAGCTGCAGCCCCAGGAAAGCTGATGAGGCAGTTCTAGCCTGAGTGCAAAGGCCTAAGGACTAGGAGAGCCAATGATGTAAACTCCAGTCCAAGTCCAGTTCCGAAGGCAAAAGACCAATGTTTCAGCTCAAAGACAGCCAGGCACAGAGAGACAGTTCTTTTCTTAATCAGCCTTCTTTTTTCTGAGAAGTTTTAGATGAGGCTGACTCACATTGTGGAAAACCATCTGTTTTACTCAATCTATGGATCCAAATGATAATCTCATCCAGAAACACCCTCACAGACACATCCAGAATAATGGTGAATCAAACATCAGGGCACCTGTGACCCAGTCAAGCTGAAATATGAATTAACCATCACACTGCCCTTTGAATGTGGGGTATACTATCCAACATACCCCTCAGCCATAACACTACCCCTGCTCTGTAAAAGCGCCTTCCCAGCCAGACTACATGCTCTGTCCCAGGGTTTGGCACCAAGTCAGTGCTTAGCAATGTTGGCAGAAGGAACCAATGAATGAATGTGTGGCTTTGTGTATGTGTCTTCCTCAGTTACTCCCCTCATCATCCTTCTTTCTTACTGTCTTTCATTGGAGACCTGCTAAGCTACTGGAATTTGATAAGCTAACTGACATCAGGTATAAGAGAGAGATAAGAGATCTATGTACCACCTTTTCCAGGATTACCTGATATTTTGAGAAGAGTGTCTAATATCTTTATCACAAAGGTCTGGATCACATGGAGATTTAAGGCACCGTGAAAGAAAGATGCTGAAAAAAGGATGTGAATGCTTTATTATTTTCCCCAAACATACCATTCTTTCTTCTCCTTATGAGACCATTGCATAAAAAAAGCATGAAGTTTCTTTGAAAAATACACATAAACATTAGAGATTAAAAACAGTATTATGTAGACATATAGATAGGTGTCTGTAGATTACACATAAACATATACCACTTGTAGCCCACAGTTGTTTCAGGCTTCTCCCAGGCTCTAGCACAGCAAAGCCTCACCTTTGAAACCAATACCATGACTTTCAGTTACCAGAAAAAATGTCTATCTTGAAATCTAGCCTGAGAAGAAACAACAATAAAGATAGAGCTGCTGTTCTTTTGTTATCATTAATAATATTATTGAAGATTATTGGTTATCTCATTCACAAAGTTTATAGAGAGATGAATTCTTTCCTTGAAGTACTTGGAGTGGCCTGACTCCTCTTTGATTAGAAATTTGATAGGGAATTTCCTTTCTCGCTAACAGTTGAAAACTGAGGGTATGTTTTCTAAACATAACTCATTCAGCTCCTCAAAATATATTCACTTTTAAATCATAGCTAAGGCTACATATTGGTAGATTCAGGGCCAAATGCAACTAGCAGAAATGCACAGTGTTATCTGCCTCTCTCACTCCTCTCTTTCCATATATTATTTCATATATCCTACAATTCTTTGAGACTCAGAAAGGTTAAGGAATCCAGAGCCACACAGCTGGGAAACAGTGGAGGCAGCCCCCCGCACCATTACCCTCCATGAAATGGGTGCTTTTGGGAAGCGGTCACACCTGGTCCTCTTTGTTTTTAAAAACATGAAAAAATAATTACAGAGACTTTAACCCAGCAGGAAACTATAACTGGATATGAAATATAAAACCCAGAAAAAAAGAATAGATAAGCCCCAAAACAAAAAACTGCAAAAACTGCCCTAGATGGAGGAAACCCTAAAAAACATGAGAATGAGTTTTTTCTCTATGTATGTGTATACCGTATTTTTTGTGTGTGTGAAAAAGCTTTTATTGCACCAGATCCCAAGCATAAAATTCTATTGCCCTGACAACAGTGCAGAGAGAGCAGCAGGGCTGATCAGTTGCACCTGTGTCTTCAGAACCAGGCCCAGACAGGGAAGGAGCAGCGGGAACTGGCTGAACTCTTAGGCTAGTCAATGCCCAGGGTGACAGCGACCTACCCTTGCTCGTGCTCAAAACAGGGATCCAGTGAAGGTCAGAGTATAATGGCCCACAAACTAGTGATCTTGTGATGTCCCTAGGAAGTCAGCTTCCCTCAAAGCATACGTGTCCTGGAGTTAGTGCTGTGCTCTAAGCAGAAGTACTGAGGCAGTCCTGCCTCCTGGGGCTCAGGGCCTAGAGGCAAAGCAAATCCTTTCCGTTTGAATCCCACTCACCCAGAATTGCAAATATTTCTAACAACCATTTCCAAGCATTCTCAGTTCTTTTCAAACACTGAGATTTTTATGGGACCGAGGTGGACTATACCTCTAGAAATATCTAGATCCCAGGATGTTATGGACAGAATAGTCTCAGGGGCCACAGTCATGAGTCCAAATTCATATGTTGAAGCTCTAACACCTCTGGGCGCCCTCACCCCGACCCCCACGTTACTGTATTAGGGATAGGGCCTTTAATGAAGATTAAGGTTAACTGAGGTCATGATGGAGCCCTGATTCAATACAACCAACAACGACCTTATAAAAGAAGGAAGACAGACCAGAGCTTTCTCCATGTATAGTCACCGAGGGAGGGCGTGTGGGCACACAGCAAGAGGGCAACCACCTACAAGTCAAGAAGAGTCTCTCCCCAGAACTCAGCCGTGCTGGTATCCTGACCTCTGAGTTCCAGCCTCAGAACTGTGAGAACAGAAATTTCTGTTGTTTAAGTTGGCCAGTCTGTACAGCAAACCAGTACATGTGCTGTATGTGATATTATCATGTTTAGAATAATTAGGGGTTCGAGTAGCAAGCCCACAGGCAAGCAAGGGCAGGCAAGGCTGGGGTGCCAGGAGGCTTGGGAGTCGACTGAGCCTCCCAGCGCCCTGTGAATCGTCACTCTTTTTCTGGGCTCTCTGGCTTTCTCTCATGGTCTCACCGCTTCTGTTGCACACTGTTGGTCCCCTGAAGCTGTCCTTCTCTGAGTGACGTGCCCTTCTATCCCTGGCCTCTAGGCTCAGGTGTGCACATTTGCACAGGCCCACACCGGTGCTCCAGGTGTCCATGGTCAGGCCCTGTGCCCATGCTCCCGAGCACCTCCTGTATTAGCACAATCGAGGCCACAGGTGATAGCCACAGAGGCCAGTGTTGCAAAAAAGCCTGATTAATTTACTTACCCTGTAGGGGTACAAAGCGTCACTGTTAAAGTAGCATCACTCAGATGCTTCTCATCGGTTCAGGGGTCTACTGACCCCTGAATTTATTTTTTTCAATTCAGCTAATAATTTGAAGGAATGATATAAGTGCTGAATTCAGCAAGACTATGTGTGTATATGAAGATATGAATAAAATGGTTAATTAGATTCTATTAAGGAAAGAATATTGTACACAATAATGTAAAAGATATGACTAATTAAAAAATTAATTAAAAGGAAAGAATATTGGATGTTCAATTAAATTACATGCAAAAAATTATAAATGAGAAAGGATTGAGGAGCTCCAAAATAAATGACAGGCATTTTACTAAGCATAATACATAAATTAGCACCTTCCTCGATATCTTTTTTAGATTTATTTTATTTTTGCATACAAGCTGGGGTGCAGTCCAGAGGTGTGGGGCGGTGAGAGGGTTCACCGGAGACAGAGTGGGGAGCAGAACAGGCAGATCTACTGAAATGCACTGCTGAGGGGAGCAGCAGGCGAGGCAGGAGACGTCTGCCTCACCATGTGGGATTCTCCCTGGCCGGGCATTGAACTCATACCGCAGCCGCCGACAGCTCCACAGCGCTGCACTTAACCCGTTGTGCCACCAGGGAGGCCCCTCAATCTCTCTTTAAAGACTTTTCTACTTGCAAAAAATATCTTTTTCTACTTCCTGCCGTGTGGTAAAAGATGTCCTTGATCCTTTTTGGGTGAGCAAATATTTCTGATTCTATAGTGAAGTATCTAAAATTCTATTGTTGCCACACAATTAAACCATAATTACCGATATTTAAATCTGTTTGAATACTTTGTATAGCTCTGTGTTAATTCTGAGGAGGCTGAGAATAGTGGTGTTATTTATTCCTAACACATGAAAATGAGAGAAAAGAGCTCCTCTTCCCCAACAAGCTATCAGTTAAAACAAAATCATGGGCCTCCCTGGTGGCACAAAGGTTTAAGTCGCAGCACTATGATGCTATCCAGAGCCACTGCAACACAAGTTCGATACCCGGCCAAGGATCTTCCCACATGGCGCAGCAGACCTCTCCTGCCTTGCCCGCTGCTCCCCTCAGCAGTGTATTTCAGTTGATCTGCCTGTTCTGCTCCCCACTTTGTCTCTGGTGAATCCTTTCATTCCCTTACACCCCAGCTTGTATGCATAAATAAATAAATATTTTTTAAAAAAGAAAAAAAAGAAAACATAATCAGTCAGCCTTTGCTCTAGAGTTTATACCTGAGACTTCCGGGCTCAAGTAGGCGATGCAGCACTGTGGGCGAAGGGACAGTAACAACGTGTTAGTGGTGGTGAGCGCCCAGTGAGGTGGTGTGTCTGCTGCCTCAGATGGTGTGGACTGGCTCAGTGATGGATAGTCCTGGTGGTGGTTTGCTCCCTAACCCACCTGGGTTCATGCCCTTTTTCTGGCTTTGTCTCTTCAGCTAGCTTTACTGTGTTCTTTATTTTCAATCTCTCTTTGTAGCGATGCTGAATTTTAAACGTTTAAACATTTCCATGCTAACACAATAGAGTTAAATACTAGAGATTCATGATACATACACTATAAACAGTACAATAGAGAATATTCACACACTAGGAATTATTTCTAAAATTTCAATTAAAGTAGTTAATCACAGCAAACAAAGGAAATTTAAAAATTAGTGGTAATCTTGACTTGTGTCGGCACTGAAATTAATCTCAAGAAAGCAATAAAACTAGAGAAATAAATTCTTTCAAAAAAACTTTTTTAATCTTGGGGTTACGTATTTGCTGTTCCTTATAGGTACACGTTCCACTCACCCTCCACTAAACCACCCATGTCAGTAGCCCACCTGCCTCTCTCTCCCTCCCTTTCTCCCCTCTCCCCTGTTCCCTCTGGTAATCATTATATTCCTTCACTGAGTTCAAAATTTATTTCTAACCATATCTTGCCTATGTATGTTTTTGTTGTTATTTGTATTCCACAGGTGAGTGAAACCATCCAATATCTGTCTTTCACTTGTTGACTTATTTTGCTTAACATTATCAACTCCATGGCTATCCATTTCATCCCAAATAACACTGTTTTGTTTTTCACAGGTATGTAGTATTCCACTGAGTATATATTCCATAATTTGTCATCAGCTCATCTGTTGAAGGACACTTAGGTTGGTTCCATGACTTGGCGATTATTGACATTGCTGGTATGTATTTAAATATAGATAAACCTTTCCACATTAGAATTTTCATATTGTTTGGATAAAAGACCCTAAATTGCTGGGTCATATGAAATTTCCATTTTTGTTTTCTTAAGAAATTTCCACACTGTTTTCCACAAGGACTGTACCAACTTACCTTCCCACCAACAGTGGATGGGATGGAGTTTCTTTTTCACCTAAACCTCGCCAACATTTGTTTATTCCATTTTTTTTTTAATATGGGTCATTCTCACAAGTGTGACAGGTTATCTCATGTGATTTGGATTTGCATTTCCCTTATAGTGAGTAACATTGAACCATTTTTCATAAGTCTGTAGGCCAGCTGAATGTCTGAATGTCTAGAGAAGTAAATCAATAAATTCATGATTTCACATAAAATTTACTCTATGTCTTAATGAATTTAGTAGTAGAAATTTACTCAATCCCTGGCAATTTCTACAAATGTGCCTAGAACCCTTTTGTTTATAACAATTTAACTGGGATAGAACATAAGTGGAATACATCAGGAAGGTATTATTTCACATTGTTTTACGGAACACACAGTTTGCGCTTTGACTTTTGAAAAGAATCTGATCTAATGGCAGGGATTAAATGGCTCTGTTCAATGTCACCTTCAGTGTGTGTGAACGAATAACCTTGCAATGCATCTGGAACTTATTATTTTCACTGCCTTTCCACATTTGTACATTATTATATTTCCATCACCCTTAAAGAATGCAAGCAAATATGACAAAGAGGCATTTTTAAACTCATAATACAATTTTCAGAAGAAATTGAAATATCCCTTGTTTAATTCACAACTAAGAAATATGAGGTGAGGCCCTTGTTATTTTGTCTTCTCTGCCTTCCTGACTCCCCTTAGGGAGTTCCGTCACCCCGCCCATACAGTTCATGTGCAACTTGAGTAGAAGGGCCGGCCGCAGCTACTGCTCCTCCCTGACCACGGCCTGCTCATCATAGTTTCTAGTTACCTTGACGATGGCGATTATGACTGGTACGGCGGCAAGCATGCTACCAAACAGGACTTATCAGAACCCGTCTCCGCATTTACATTTAGTACACACTGTGCATATTTAATATGCATGGAGAGACCTTACTTTTTCTGCTAGTCTTGCTGAACTAGGATCATAAAAACTTGGCTGAATGTGGAAGCCTGACTAGAATGGGAGAGAATGAGGCTGACACGCAAAGGAGAGTTCAGTGAATGTTATTTAACTGCCTGATTCCAGTCATGTCTCAGGCTCTTCCTGCTCTCTAGTTAGATGAGCCAGTGTATTTCTTCTGTTTCAACTTAACCTAGCTTGAGTTTGAGTTCTGTCACTTGCACCCAAGAGTCTTAACTTACCCAAGAGGTTCACAAGTCCCTTTGTGTTCTTTGTTCGCCAGATTTGGCAGGAACCCAGGCTCAGAGTGGCTTCCATTTTCCAACATGGATTTTGTTGATCCTCCTCCCTTCAACAAAGGAAAGGGTAGGGGCTGTTAATCACCAAACTTCCCATTTCCAGTATGTATGCTTTCCCTGCTCACTCCTCCAGGTTCTCCCTGCTAAATAGTTGTTTTCTTATCATTAAAATGAGAAGACGTGCTGTGAAGTAATTTTGCAAAGTACCTGGCACATTGCCTGGCAGTAATAGGTGCTTGGGGATGTCAGCTCTATCATGGACTTCTCTATATAGCGCCTCCCAAGCCTCCCCCGTGATGCCATGTAGCCTCCCCCGTGATGCCATGTAGCAATCTCATCTTTTTTTCCCTCATGAAAAGCAGAAGCAATGAGCAGGTTGAGATCAACATCTATTGTCTTTAGAGTAAACATTTAATCTCCTCCCAGAGAAAGCAGCCCTACCTGCAACAAAGAGAGAACATACATACATAAATCTCCCACTTAAAATCACACTTGGTTAAGAAATCATTCCCACTCAATTTTCTTTCTTTTTTTTTTTTTTAAAGATTTATTTCTGCATAGGAGAACTGGGGTGTAGGCCAGAGGTGGGGGGGTGAGAGGATTCACCAGAGACAGAGTGGGGAGCAAAACAGGCAGATGGATTGAAATACACTGCTGAGGGGAGCAGCTGGTGAGACAGGCAAGGTCTGCTGTGCCATGTGAGTCAGCTCCATGGCTGGGGATCGAACTCAGGCTGCAGCAGTGATAGAGTGATAGGGCTGAGACTTAACCCTTATGCCACCAGAGAGGCCCATTCTCACTTCATTTTCTTGTTCATATTAATGAATGAGAAAAAAACATTCCATCAGTGTCTAGGGAGAATAATTGAAACAGAATGTGACCCTGGGTGCTCAATTTCTGCTCTGAGAAAGAGAGATAAAGGCAGCTAACAAGCTTTCCTCCCCTGGCATGGTGACTTGGTTGGCCTCTAGACAATTTCTCTACTGTCCACCATTACCAACAAGTGGGACACCACTCCTGGAGTGAAGATGATTTGGAAAACAGAAGAGGCCCATATTCAAGCTGAAGACAGGAGTGACAGGTTATTACCTGGGTGGTGTAGCTGACATGACAGGGGATAAAGGAAGTGCCATATCTTTCTGAGTGGTCTTGACCTCCTAGGATTCTATAAAATTTCCACCATTTGGAGTCAAAAAGAATCAGGATACAAACTACCCCACAGAGGAAAAGCTTCTGTTAGTGGTTAGGCCTCATGAAACAACCAACCAGACCAGGGCAAAGCTCATGCTGGTGTGGCAGACCACTGAACCAGCACACTCAGTGGGCCAGCCTCAACCAAAGCCTTCGGGAACTTCCCTGCCATGGACAGAGGTCTGAGTCATATTGCCCCTCAGGGAAAGCCTTTGTCCCCCCTCTTAGCAACATCACTTCATCATAACCTTGACACATTCACTTCCCCTCCCTCTGGCCCCTCCTGCTATGGGAAACCAGCAATGTGCTAAGCATGCACTTATTTCGTTTAGACACCCTATGAAGTGAGTACCTATCCCTGTTACGCAGGAAAAGAAAGTGAAACTTAAAGATATTAAATAACCAGCAGGGAGGGAAAGAACTTTGCATATCTATGTGTCTACAACACCCACATGCTTCCCCACTGCACTAAAAAGTCGCCATGTGTTTAAGACTCCAGATCCTAAGGCCTGTGATGAGGGGGCTAGGCCAGCACACCCCGGCTGACTTCATGGGCTTCATCTCCCTAATAATCTTCATCTCTTTTGCTCTTAACTAGAAAGCTGTCCCACCAGCACCATTCAAAATATTTACTCTCCCAGGAGAGGAGAGGCTGTTCCCTCATGCTTCCTTAACCAACCTTCAGCATGTCTGGCACATCACTCCTCAGTAATTGTAAGCTGCCCTCATTCTCGTGTGTACACTCACCGAACAGGCCAGCTTTCTTTTGCTATGTCCTGCTGGCCTCAGAGTGTCCTGCTGGCCTCAGAGTGACCTGCAACCCTCATCATTATGCTTCGGTTGGCCTGGCCAGAGCCCAAAGCAAAGGCACCAGCTCTCAGGGTCAAAACCTTCAGTGGAATTCTCCTGCAAAGATAGCTATCAGGATGCCATTCTCCAGGCCGCTTGCTATTCCACACAAATGATACTCAAGTGTGCATTTCATCAAGCTGCTTCTTGAGAAATTCCTGATGTACAAGGTCTTAAAAAGTCTTCAAACTTCCATTGCTGAGCTTCCGGTCCACAGAGGGAGCATCAACCCGAGAGGACAGGAATTGAAGGTGTGTGGTGTTTGCTCTCCTGTGAGTCCTGTATTATTTCAGTATTCCAGATACTGTCTTGACAAGAGGATGGGCATAAATAATTGGGTGTTTGCTGCTTAATTGGTTTAAGACCCTAGTTCACCCAGTGTCCATTCTCATTATTCAGTAACAGGAGACAGCTATCTATGAGGGATTTTTTTTTTATGGTGTTAATGTGTCAGTTTGTTTTTCTGACATGTCAGTTAGACATCCAAAGAATTCCCCACTTAGCGTCCTCAGAGGCTGTTTTGAGCTGGAATAACCACCACCATGGTTGGCTGAGCACTAAATGAAAAATAGTGTTCTATGTCAAATTCACATTTTAGGGAAGACAGTGAGCACACCCACATGTGCAAGTCCGCCAACATGATCCCCCACTTTAGCCACAAAGCCTCTGAATGATGAGTGACAGGCCAGAGCCACGTCTGGCCATCCAGCAGGCAACTGAAATCCAGGCACTGGGAGAAAGGTTAATGGTGATAGGTCTCTATTCATCAACTGTGGCAGATTAGGGGGGCAGGTGAAGGTACAAGTGATGACACTTTAAAATTGATTCATTTTGTGAGAGGGCCACTAGGGTGGAGAGTGGTGGATTGGGTCTTACTAGAAATCACAGCTGAAACCTTAAAAAAAAAAAAAAGACATTGTAGAAGAATGATGGTGAGAAATGGCAACTCGATACAAAGCAGTTTACAAAACTGAGTGTGCAATATTGTCCATTTTTGGAAAACTAAATGAGAGAGAGAGAGAGACCATATGTATGAGTATGTGCCAAGGTTCTTCAGCCTAGTTTTGCAACAGAATGTTTTGAAGTTTTTTCAAAATACAGATTCATTGCCCCTACCCCTAGAGGTTCTGATTAGATCTGGTATGGGGCCCAGATGTCTGTATTTTTAAAAGCTTTCAACACTGATGTACTGTCAGCGTTGAAATCACTTATATATGGGGTGGGAGAGAAGACCAGAGATAGCTTTGTGGGAGTATTTATGATTTCATTTTCCCTGTAGTTTTTTAAATATCTTTATATATTGTTCTGTGGACATGCATTGTATCTACCATTTTAAAAAAAGATTACTACTAAAAATTATAACTGAACTTGCTAGGAAAAGCAGCTTCAGGCAACAACATTAATAATGACTCACATTTACCCAGTGCTTCCCGAGACACAGTTTTCTTCATGCTCATTCAGTCCTTACAATAACTCTGTGGTGCTGCCACCAGTGTCTAAGCCCCTTCACACATGAGGAAAGCAGGGTTCCAAGAGGTGAGAGCTCATACACGAGGGTGACAGTCACAGTATGAACCCAGGGACTGTGACTTGAGAGCCTCACCCCTAACATGCTACTTTGTTCCTGTGAAAAGGATGAGGAAGGCACTTGCAATTTGAAGCAGTCCTGGTTAGCCCAGATGCCCACCTGGGCACCAAGGGTACTCCTCCAATATCACCATCATAGGCGCTCTGGGTCCTGGGCCTCCTTGGGCCTGTAGTAAACGTCTTGGGGTCATGGGAAATTTCCACTCTTGATTCCCATCATTGTGCTATTCCTTCCCAGAGTTTGCTACTCGCCTGAAAGGAAGGCTTGTGTCACCAGGCAAGCTAGACAGAGGGAAAGAGGAAAAAGAAATTGAACACCACAGGATACTGGCTGGCTATTAAGGCATGTCATAAGAATCCTTTAAAAAATTCTTAATTGGTTTTTTATTGAGTGCAGATTGAAGTTCTGTCAGTGCCGGGCCATTATACATGAGGATCAGGATGTGAACTTCTACGGGGTTTTCCCCTGGGGAGAGGACAGAGTACTCATCAGATTATTTCCCCATTTTACAGATGGTGGTGCCAAGACATTAAGGGACTTGTTGAAGGAGAAAAGAATGAGTTGACACCCCAGTCAGAACCAAAGGCCCTTGCTAGTCCAAAAGTGATTGGGGATTTTAAAGATTTCTGAAAATCATCAGGTATTTAATGTCATTCTCTTTCATGGAAAGGTTACCAGATAAAATACAGCATGCCCAGTTATATCTGAACTTCAGAAAACAAATAATTCCTTGGTAAAGGATGTTCCAAATATTGCATGGAACACATTTATACTGAAAAATTATTTATTGTTTATCTGAAACTCAAATTTAACTGAGAGTCTGTGTTTTTATTTGCTAAATATGGCAGCCCCATTTCATGGGAAAGGATTTTATTTTCTCCTTGGAGACTGTTTTTCCTTCTTAGTGTCACCAGCTCAATGATTTAAAGAGGCATAAACCAGAAAATTAATACCAGCCCCTTCTTTTGTGCTAAACACCCACAGGGCCAACTCTTTAGTAGTCTTTAAGTATTACATATTCCAAATACACACCCATCGGCACACCAGAAACAAGTACTCTCACGTACACTCACATACCTCCATCATGCATACACATCACACTCTTTCACAGATAGGAACACATATGCACACAGGCAGGGTACAATGGATTTCAGTCTCACCTCACATTTTAAAATGCAAATCCCTTATTCTTTGTTCAGATTTTCAGCACTTTCCAAAAAATCATATTTTTTCTTTTTCATCAGTTCCTGTCTCTTCAAGGAGAAAGTTCTATCTCCAGCTTACTTTGCATGCTCAGCTACCCTGACCTGGCTTCCCACAGAAAAGGTCGACATTAAAACCTTATCTCTTGTATTTCAGAAAATCTGATTATTTCTTTTCTTGCCATTGCATTGAATAGCCTATTTTAGTATAAAGGTGATCACAGCTGTTTTAAGATCAGATAATGAATGCAATTTCATAACAAGGAAAAACATAAAGCTGAAAATTGATAACTTAAGCATATAATAAAAACATTTGAAAGTGATAGAGGACATTTTAAAAAAGTATTCTGAAGGAGTAGTATAACATGGAGGTTAAATCAATAATTCCTAGAGTCAGCCTACTCAAGTTATTAGCTGGCCAAGTTACTTAACCTTGCCTGTAAAGTGGAAATCATGATAGCATCTGCCTCATGGAGTTGTGATCATTAAGGAAATACAGAAAGAAGTGTGGAATAGTGTCTGACATGAAGTACTCACTATTATAATCACCTCTTATTTGCCAGACACAAGGGTATCCCCTTTACACATATGATACCTTTCCATTATCAAACAAGTCTGGAAGAATATGCAGGTATGAACAAACAGGCAAACAAACAAACAGAGGTTAACACTTCTTGTGCCGGCTATTTTCTGTGCCACCGCATGAATGGTGTAACCATTCAATAAAACACACACAGCTCCTGAACTACTGGATATATTTTAATGAAATTTTAAATGCATAGAGATTAAAGCTTCTAGACTGAGTACGATCAAAGAAATAGCTCCTAATAGTTCCAAATCAATCCACCGTGGTGTGAAAAACCGGAGACTAGATGAACACATGAATACGTGAATACGTGAGGGAGCAAAAAGTGTTAAGAGATTTCTCCAAGGTCACACAGCTAACAAGCAAAGATTTAAGTACCAATCTCAGTTTTAATCTCTGTTCTCCTGACTACCTAATGATAAGATGACAAAAGGTGGAAAGTACACAGGTAACAAGCTGGTTGTTTTTAAGGAGGTGATGGAATTTTCATGGTCATTGCTTCTGTGGAGTGGAGGTGGGGGGGGTGTCAGGAGAGGTTTGGACTGGTGCTTTTAGTAGCGAGGACAGGCCTTTTTGCTTAGTTACAGACTTCAACCAACATTTCTCAACTAGATTAGGACCTTACTTTCTTGTGACATCTCCAAGCAAATCCCCAGGAGATGGACAGTCCTGATCCTGGACTCTGCCTGACTGCGTCACTAGGGAATTTGAGACAGGAATAACATACCAGCATTGGCTGTTCTAGCAGTAGACCCAGGACTCTGTCCTCAAATCTCATTTTTATTTTACACACTTGTTCAGTCGCTTTAATGCCATCTACAAACGGATGTTGTCAGCATTTATGAGCCTAGTCCAGACTCTCCTCTGAATTCAGACTCGCAACTGCCTGCTCAGCATCTCCACCTGGAGATGTAACACACATCTCAGACCTAACGAGTCCCAAACTGGGTTTTATCTAAAAAACAGATTTCACTCCAGTGCCCCAGCTAAATACATGACTCCATTCCTCCAGTTGTGCAGACCTAGACACTTGGAGTCATCCTTCATTCCTCTCTTTCTTATGCTTCTGTATCCAATCTGTCCATTCATCTCTCATCCAATCCAATTGGTTCTACCTTCAAAATACATCCTGACTCGCCAGCTTCACCCCTACCATCCTGTCCGCATCTTATCTTCACCTGCATAGTTGCAGCACATACTCATCTGCTTCCCCTGCTTCCATCCTTGCCTCCCGCTGTGGTATGTTCTTAACACAGTAGTCCAGGGCATGCATGTTAAACATGACTTAGCTCACCTCACTCCTCTGCTCAAACTCCTCCAAAGCCTCTGTAGGGGCAAGAAGACTCAGGAGCAGGTTCTCACTGGAGCTGCACAGATGGGTCTAAAGGAGGAGTTCTGGAGCCCTCGGTGGCTTTTTAGACTTTTAATAGTTTCTTGTAGAGAGGCAACCAGATACAGGGCAGGCAATGGGGCCGGGGGGCTGGGAGGCTGACAGTGCCCCAGCAAATCTTTACTCTCTCTCGTCTCTCTGGTGGCGTGTCGTGGCCTCTCTGCTGCACCCCGAACGGTCCCCTGCTCCATGCTCTGTTCTCTGCTTTTTCTCTGTCTCTGCTGCTGCTTCTCTGCTTATAAGCCCAGTCTCTGGCTCAGATGTGCCCACTCACAAAGGCCCACACCCTACTCCAGGTTCCTGCCATCAGGCATGCGCATAGGCCTGTAGAGGTCCATCATTGAGGGGAGGGCAGAAAAATCTGATAATTTACCTTACAGCCTCCCATCTCAGAAGAAAATCAAGGTCAAGAAAATCAAAGCCCACCATCATCCATAGCCCTCCTTCACCAGCTCTCCTTCACTTCCCATCACTCTCCCCAGCTCCATCTGCTCTAGCCACTAGGACCTCAGACCTTGCACTTACCTCGCAGGCTCCCTTGCTAGGGCCTTTGCACTTGCTTTTCTCTACTGGACATGCTCCACCCCAGTGCCCTCACAACTCACTTCCCTAATGTCCTTCAAATCTCCGTAACACTCAGTCTCACCTCTCCAGAGAGGACTACCCTGCCCACCTGCATTAATCAGCAATGTGTTGCCCCTAGCTGGATGCTCCCTCCCCTCTTAACATGCTTTATTTCCCACAGCCTTTCTCACTATCACTCCCTAATAGGATCTATTCTTTTATTTGCTTATTCTTTCCATCCTCTAGAAAGGAAGCTCCATGTGGGTAGAGTGTCTGCTTTATATCCATATCCTCGGAACCTAGGAGAATATGTCCACACAGTAGGTGCTCATACATGTTTGATAAATGAATAGATGGAAAGAGTCTTCTGGACAGTCTCAGGCCAACTGGACAGAACACCTCTGCTGATTGTTTCAGCTTTTAAAATCAGGCCTTAAGAAGGTCCTCTAATATGTATTTCTTCCCAAGTGAGGAATCAAAACTCCGAGATGATCCTTAAATAGATTTTCTCTGGATGGCTCACTTTCGTATTTTGTATTTCTGCTTGGTTTGGTTTGGCAGAAGAGGCCTGTGGGCAAAGCCATGTGCAAGTATCCCCAAATGTCTCTGGCTCCCCACATGTGCTCAGTGAAAACGTGTCTGGGGGACGCATTCTAAAGGCTCCAAACTAACCAGCAAATGATGGCAACCTCATCATTCAAATAGAAAAGAAAACAAATCCTTCCACCCTGTTGCCCACTTCCATGGAAACTCCAAATGAGTTCAAAAGGCCAACACAGGCAATACTTTCAGCTTTTATTATCCCCTCTTGTCATTCCAGAGATTGTGTTTGCAGGCACACGCTGAGAGGAGGCCTTTTCAATTGAAAGCACCAAGAGGGAAGTTTTCCAAAACCCAAATTAATTATCTTTAGCAGCACCTAAACAATTATTATTATGTGAGGAGTTTGCCAGTCGAACCCTTTGGCACATCCATTAGAGACCCTCAAACAATGCCAAATACTCAGACGCTCAGCTACAGGAATCCCTTCATACCCCAAATAAGCAAAACTAAAAAAAAGGTTATGCTGATTTTGGTGGGGGCCTCATCCAATCTGCTGGTTTGTGCAGCATCTTCCTAATAGCTGAGCTGCCTACAAAAGTCAAGGGCAAGCATGGACCATTCCAAGGGCTGAATGGAGAGCCTGCGGCATCTAAACATTTATGGCATCTTTTCCTAAAAAGATCCAGGTATTATCTGATCACACCTGTGTTGACTAATCATTTCTCCAGAACTATACTAGCAAAACTATCAATAAGATCAGAGTGCCCACTATTGGAGCCCAGGTTCAAGGATGCACATTCTAACCACATAGAGAGGTGGTGCTACATGCAAGTGCCTGAACTCTGTTTTCTGACACTTGGATCAGGAAGGACCCCTTTAATTATCCTGCACATTCAAACAGGACAAACTTCTAGTTCATCCTGTATTTATATGTATGCATACATCATATTTTAATTTGTCATCTGTTTTAAGAGGCACCATTATTTTATGTCAAGAAAATAATGCTATTAGTTAAATTAGAATAAGAACAGATGTATCCTGAAAAATCAATGATGTTACATTGTAAATAATTGTACACCTTAAAATTAGGGTATGGGGGGTGGAAAACCCATGTATGTGGCTTGCAGCAATTTTAATATTTAATGTTTTCATCATTTCTAAGATTAAGGACAAGAACTATTATACTGTTTTTAAAATCTACCCAGGGAACTTTTTTTTTTTAAGGTTTATTTATTTACGCATACAAGCTGGGGTACAGGCCAGAGGCGTGGAGGGGTGAGAGGGTTCACTAGAGACAGAGTGGGGAGCAGAACAGGCAGATCGATGGATATACACTGCTGAGGGGAGCAATGGGCAAGGCAGGAGAGGTCTGCTGTGCCATGTGGGAATTTTCCCAGCCAGGCGTTGAACTAGCGTCACCGCTGCCGACAGCTTCACAGCGCAGCACTTAACCGCTGCGCCACCAGGAAGGCCCTACCCAGGGAACTTTAATAGAATTTTTAAAATTATCAACTGTGTGAATTTATTTCTATTCCAAACTCTAGTGAGCATGCACATGCTCTCTGACGTGATAGTGAAGCAGGTAGAGGCTCTTCTGCTCCTTCTCCTTCACAGGGCCACACCAGTTTGGTGTTGCTACCTCAGCAGAGCGCATGTCATTAAGCAATGCAGCGAAGGGCTGCATCTCGATTCTAAGATCTCGATTTCACTCAGGACTTGACTCACTTTCAAAACTTCCTTTGAACCCCTCTGGTAAGAGGTAGTTTTCTGGGCTTGTCACTAACTTCTCACTTGCAGAATGAGTGGCTGGACGTAGACTGATCCCCAAGGACCTTGCTTCGTGATCATTCAGCTTTATACTATCTGCACTTTGACTGTAAGCACCTCAGAACCAGGTGGCATATTCCTGAGCATATCATAACAAGAGGGAGCAGCTTTTGTTTGACACTCTGGCAGCCTCTGTGGTCACTGTTTTCCAAACAGTATTTCACTTCATGGTTGCAGCATCTCTGTTACATGCCCATGTTCCAGAAAAAGAAGCTGCAGACAAATGCCAATCAGCATCTTTTTCTGTTCTAGCCTTATAGATATGTAACTCATGTGCCTATAACTCATCCTTAAAAGTGTGAAATTCAATGGTCTTTAGTATTTTCATACAGTTGTGCGATAAACACCACAGTCAATCTTAGATCCTTTTTGTCATTCCCCAAAGAAACCCCATGCCCTTTAGCAGCCATTCTGCATCCCCAACTGTCCCCATCCTGGCAGCCACTGTCTACTTTGTGCCTCAGCACAGTTGCCAATTACGCACATTTCCTATAAATGGAATCCTACAATGTGTGGTCTTTCAAGCAGGATCTTGAACCCAAGCCTTTCAGACTGCAGTGTTATGTTCTATACCGTGTCAGGGCTAGCTATTTGGAGAACAAAGATAAAGTGGGAGACTCATCCCTACTCAAGTTTGGGGAGGAATGCATTTGAAACAAGAGCAGGCAGTATAAAATAATACACAGTTCACATTCAGAGTCAGAGGAGAACAAAGTGTGGAAAGATGAATCTCCTATTTCTGCTCAGGCTTTCCCTGCTTTTCTCTGTCTGCAGGTGTATGTTTAGAAATGTGTACAGAAGCTTTTGCATTCCAGGCTACCACGTACTCACTCACTTTTGCATACTGTCTGTAGTTCGCTCAGCAGCTGTAAAACAGTAAAGAGAAAAAGCAGGTAATTTTCCCTGCTCTTGTGGGTCAAAGACAGGCAGGTTGTGGTCTTGCTTCTGCATGTCTTGTGCCGAAAGAGCACCCTTCAGTCCTCTCGGAGCCACAGCTGCGCTGCTTTCCCCTCCTGTACCCTGACTGCAAGTTTCAGGCTCCCTTAAACTGCTGCAAATCTTCTCACCAGGCCAGCCACCTTGCCCTGCTATGTGGGGAGACATAAGACTGGGGTTGGGGTGCTCCTGCAGAGGCAACTCTCCTGGATACTCGCATTTCCTCATTTGCTCCCTACCAGCCTCAATCCTCTACTGCTCTGCCCTGACTGGCCTCTAGGACTGCATGAGGCAGACTCCCCTGCCTTCAGGTTACACCCAACGAGCTGCCTGCAGGAGACAGGAGGGTGGGAGGAGAGAGAGGCTGGAGTCTTTAATCACTGTCCTACTTCTCTCCCTTCTGCCCAGGGTGGTAGAAGCATCCTGCTGTTGCTAACTTCTGGATATCTCAGTATCCCTTTGCAGTTCCCTTCATCTCCCCCAAACCTTTGAAAATAATCTCTATTAACTTCTTTTTGTTTCAATTCTTGTTAGTGTGCAATCTCTTTCTGCTCGGACCCTGACAGATCTAGCATCCTTCAAAAATTCCTGCCAAAAGGGGATAGGCAGAGCTTGCTATCTGCCTACCCCCCAATCTCCACTTTCATCTGCCTTAATTAAGGAACACTTCATTTTTAGTGGACACATGGCTATCCTTAATGAAGATCGATTTTCCCAGCCTGTTTGCAAAGAGCCCGGCCATGTGACTTAGTTCTGGCAAGTAAGATGTAAGGCAAAATAAGATATAGCAGCAGCTTCTGGGAAACCTTAAAAGGCTGCTAGATCATGTCATTTGGCCTTCTGTATTCTTTGCTCTGCCCTACCACTTAGAACATGATTGTGATGGCTGGGGCTTCAGCAGCTGTCTTAGATTATGAGAATGAAGGCTCCACTTTAGGGGGATGATAGGATGGAAAACCTGAAGGAATTGGGTCCCTGTCTTTTATGGTGCTTCCTTGTCAGCCTGAACGCTTTTTCTGACCTTCTTTTACAAATTACTCTTGCTTAAGCCACCACTATGTCTGTAACATGCATCTGAATTCAATCCTAGCTAAGACTGGTGAGTTAGAGTGGGAAAGAAGTGTGGACCTAGGGCCAGAAGATGTGATTCAAGTTACAGCTCTTCCACTAAAAGCCCTGGAATCTTGAGCATTTTACCTGGTCTTTCTGAAACTCAATTCTCTACCTACTATATTGAAAAATAGTATCTACTTCACATAATCACTGGGAAGACAAAATGGGGCAACAATTGTTTCAGCATTCAGCAAATAGCAAGCACATGGGTTGAGTACGGCTCTGGAGTTAGGCTGAAATTTGAAATCCTGTCTCTGCTACTGACTAACTATAGGTCTTTGGGGGAAGTCATCTGACCTCTCTGAGACTGCTCTCACACCTAGGTATTCTGGCTCCAGAGTCTAAGCTCTTAACTGCTACAGAATGCTGCATAGAGTAGGTGCTCAACAGATACTTGCCAATAAGTGAATGGACAACTCTCAGACATCTCATTGACTCTCCCTAGTCTATTAAACACTGACAAGTATCTCTTATCTCCTTCATGGATTTCTCCTCCTCAATCCCTTCTTCTTCCCTTAAATGTTGATATTCTTTAGCTTCTGTCTTGTGTCAATTGATCTTTCACTACATGTTCCCTTTGGGTCATAGTAGTCAGTATCATGACTGAATGACCATGTTATACGCTGATGAGTCTCAGACATACTACAAATCTCTAGTGCTGACTCTCCCACGGTGAGAGAATTAAAAATTCCTGGCTTCTTGCACACGCCCACTTGAGCATTCTTTAGGTATCCCAAACTCAGCAAGCACAAAGCCGTCTTAATTTATAGTATAAATAGTCAGATGAGCCCCAATCAGGCTGTGGAAAGCATGCCATTTTATTTTTCCCCAAACAATCTGCTCCTTCTTCCATGTACCCCCATCTCAGTCAATATCACCACCATTTGCCTAATCTCCATGGCCAACAACCCAGCAATCACTTCAGAATTTTCTTTTCACTCCATAGCTAATATCTGACCAAATCGAAGTAGAGTCTACCTCTTAAGTATATCTTCAATCCATTTCTTTCTTTCTATTCCTGCTCCCCGCATGAAATCTGAATCTCCTTTCAAGATGATATATTGCCATAGTGTCCTAACTACCTGTGTTTGGTCTTCCTCCCTCAAATCCATTCAGCATGATCTGCGTACAGTAGAAATTTGTTTGCTCTACTCTGTACTCTCCACTGGCTCTTACTACCCTCCGGATAAAGTTCCCTTTTGTTAAAATCAACCTTGATCTGGCCCTTGTCTACATCTCCAAACTCTGCATCAAGTCCCTCACTGCCCACCTTCATCATCACCTTATGCTTCAGAACTGGCCAGCTCACTGCATTTCCGCAGCACAGTCTGGATAAAGCCATGTTTTCCTCCTTGTAGAGCAGGGATAGTCAGTCAACTCTAGAGGAGAGGACGCATCGTAGCTTCTTTCTCCTTGAGGCCCAGCTGCAGTCCTGCCATTTCATTTCACTAGACACTCCAAGAGCTTTATAACTCAGTCTCTTTATTCACTTCTGCTGGCTCAAGTTGATGTCTGTTATTTGTAACCAAAAGAGCCTCAACAAATGCGCTGATGCACTGAAAGAATAGGCATCTGTTTACATGAGATGATTTGCATGAGAGGAAAGAAAGAGCAGAGGGAGAGGACTGGAAAGGCCAGGCCGGCCAACCCCAGGGATTAGGGTCTGAGCAGTGCAGCAGGAGAAGCCGCAAACAGACAATGAAGCCTCTATTTTACAAAGGCTCCCTCCTGAAGAAGCACAGCTTTTGTGCCCAAGTGACAAAGTAACACACAGGGCAGAGCCTTTTCTCGCTTCTGTGAGGGATGCAGCTCAGCTTTGGCACATTTAGGGTTTCAGAGAACACGGAACTGCTCTGGCATCTCAAGGACTGGCTGCTGGGGGGATCACTGAAAGATGGCATTCTTGGCACAGTCCTTGGTGTTAGCTCCAAGGACACCAGCAACCAGGCATTAGAAATGCACCATCCTAAATGGCTCACTGGGCAACAGATAGATCAGGGAGAGGTGGTCAGAGTACCGAATGAAGATATCCTGAGTGTGCCTTGGTAACTGTAGTGGACAGACTTGTTTGCAGTACACCTCCTGGAGCCTCCCCCAATAACTGAGACTTGAACAGTAAGGGGAGATTCAAGTCTCTGAAACTTGAAGATGGGAGAAAAATTCAACAGAATGTGGGTTGCCCCATTAATGAATCTCCTTTCAGCTCAGAGGCCAGGGAAATCTGAGAAAGTTCAGATTCATAGAATCAGGTTTACTTAAATTTTTTTTTAAATGAAGGAATAAAATAACCTAGGAGAACTAAAACAGAATTACTTGTGGAGTTTTCCCTTAACACCTTCTCTAGAACTCATGAGATATTTATGAAATATCATCTGCTGAAAGAAATACTTTCCAATTTTGTGTGCTAAGATTTTTCTATTTATTCAGCAAAGTAGAATAGAACAACAAAAAGCTTATATTCTAGAGTGATAGGTCTGAAAGGCACCTTTATAGAATTAGGGTTCTCTAGGTAGTTAGCCAGAGATTTCTTTCAGGTTTCCTTGAGCTCATCTGAGACAGACATTTCATAAGCTTACTCTTAGTTCTGCATTTCATGTGGAGTACCTAACCCCAGCTTTCCACAGTCTGGTTGGGATAAACCCAACTGAACATATAGCAAATCAATTCACTCAAGGAATGGACATCAACTTAGCCTTAAAGGGAAACATTCTTGCAAAAGAAAACTTTGAACTAAATTCAACTTGACACTGAAGATCTTTAATCATCTTCTACTGTCATGGGTCTTGGTGGTCAGTCCTCGCTTTACAGATGTTGAGCATCATCTGGTAGCCACAGCAGAATTTCTGCTGCAATACCCTCATTGTTTGGAATTTGTTAGGTGATTGGACATTTTTCTTGGTGGCTTTGCTTTTGATTATGTGAAATCCAGGCCTCGGATTTTATGTGAAATCTTGGCCTTCCCAGAAGTTGTAGTTAATATTACATAATAAATCTCTACTGAAACTATCTGGAATGGATTCTCTCTCTGAAAGAGATACCAAGGTATTGGGAATCTGGGACTGAAGAGATGACCTCTTAGAATTTGAAACAGTAAAGGTGAGCAAACAAGTAAACACTGGTACCCAGTGGCAAAAAAGTCCCTAAAACTATTGTTATCAACATTAGGATAAGCTATTCCTGCTTCAGTTTAGATAGATCCACCAACAGATTATATATCAGGTTGCCTAAATTAGAGTGGCGATCAATCCCTCCTCCTCAACTTCTCTGCTACACAGGACTTCTAATGGGAGAAGGAGAACCTGTAAAATCAAGGCTATGAAAAGGGTAAGAAAAGACTTGGAGAAGATGGTTGAGATTTTTTTGGAAGAGATTTTTGTTCTGTTTCTTTGGACAAGGAGCATAGTGGTCTCTCCCAACTCCAGGCTTAGTGAGATTCTACCCCAAGAGCCAGGAAAGCTTTGAAATGTATTCTCAGTTGGAGACACAAAAACTAAGGCCTGGGCAATGACCAAGAAAGCTCAATCAGGTGTGAACTGAAGTTCAACTCATCAAGAAAGTACATAATATTAAGAAGAGTTAGCTAAGAGCTGTGGAGATAGAGGAACCAGGAGGACCACTGTGCTGGAATCACTAGGTACTTCCAGTGTTTGTTGATGCAAAGAATGAAGGCGATTTCCCATGACAGTATGTGGGTTACACAGGAGAAACTCAGCACTACCCAGTAGGTCCTCTTAGAAGAACCTCAGCAGAAGGAAGCTGAGCATGCACAGCTGGGTATCTAGAGGCTGAGAAAAAAGGTGTAAGAAGCCAAGCAGCATAGAGATATATCCATTCGAGTCAAGAGAATTGCAGGAGAAGGGGCCTGTGGAACCGCCAAAATTCCTACATAGGCACCCTAAGAGAAAGAATAAGCTTGAGCTATCCTGTAGGCCCCCAGCTTTAGTTATCAGCAAGCCTCAGAGAACATGTGCTACCAGAACAAGTAATAACTCACTTATTCCTTCCCCTCTCATCTCTACCTTACCTTTGACACTGGAGGAAAAAGAAAATGATAGGTAGTAGGTAGAGATGAAGGAAAATAGAGAAAGAAAAGCCAAAGAAGCTGTCAGAAGTTGGTGGAAGGAAAATATAAAATTTCATTTTGATTATAGCACGGTTTCAACTGGCAAAACATAAAAATCAGCACCTAGAGTCACGAGAGTGAAATGCCTGTTGAAAACAAGGCTCTGGTGGACTGAGGAAGGGAGAATGCAAAGGCTATGAAGTGAGTGGCTTCATCTTACTGCATGATCAAATTGAAAGAAAAAAATCACAGACTTAGGGATTTAAATTCTCACTTCAAAGCATGCTCAGTGTATAAGGAGATTACTGTGACTTCCCTAAAATACTCTTATCTCATGCAGGTACAAGGTTAACGAAGCCAAAAATCAGAGACCAGACGAATGCTGAAGAATGACAAATAATAAAATTGACACAATTCACTCACACTCGGTGTTTCAGATTGGTATTTATAAGGAAAAAAAATGTTTTTCCCCTGAATACTGGAATGGAGCTATTTTGGACATAGCAGTTAACCCCAAGAATCTAACCCCAGAACTCACAAGCTTCCTGGACCAACAAAAATAACATTTCCTCCCGTGTTTTTGAGGTTGGCTCTGCCTGTTCAAAGACACTGTAAGTAGTTCACTTGCAAGGGATAGCCACCTGGTCCACCCACCTCTGCTCACTGACTCCAGATCCCAGTAGGTCCCCAAATCAAAATCAAACTTAAGGAGAGAAAACTTACATACCAAAAGCACCACAAGGTTATGGGAAAGAATTCTGAGTGTTATAAAGAGAAGAACAAAATTTTATTTTGGATCAAATTCATCTTCTCGATGCTCTCTCCAAAAATTCTGGATTTAATAAACACTAGATGAAATAGCTGGAAGGAATTTGAACTTCTTGTTTGATTGTCTGAAATGTCCTCTCAACATTGGCCTGTGCAGGTGAAGTTCAAATGCTATAGCTTTCAAGATATGATGTAGACAAAGAAATCCAAAGACTTAAGGAGACAGGAATATTAGAGTGGATCTATAATACCTAGTTTCAGGAAAATAACACATCAGCAAGAGGACTATTAATATTCTTGGAAAGTGGATGCCCTCTGGTAGGCCAAGGATGATGGTGGAAGACACTTTTATGGTAAATAGTGCAAATGTCAACTTTAACCTCCAGGTCCTGGTTCCTGAAAGAAGCAGAAGGCTTAGGTATGATTCTCAGAAGGATTACTTGAGTGTCCCTAATAAATCCCTGAGTCTTAAAGTACATGGTCACTAGCACGTCACTTTATGTAATAACAAGGCAAAACCTAAGTCTGGCGACCACAGGACTGACTTCAGTCTTGACAATGCATCATGAATATGAACAGCCACCATAAGCCTAATGTTGCTCTGCTGAAAAAACATGACTGGGGTGCTGTTCGGTAATATTCATCTGTAGTTTCCAACTAGCTATGCCAGCAGTTACAGACGGCAAAGTGCAGAGTTCAATAACATTGTTTAATGTCACTCTGATGTATTCTTTCCAACACCACCAAGCATTTCTTCAGTTCTCAGCAGACACTGACTGGATCTTCCACAAATTTAACTCAATTCTGACACAATCTGCAGATAGTATCACATCCCACAGGTAAGGGGTCAGTCCCATAAGAGTGCCCCACTTCAGATGCCAATCAAAAGTTCAGGTTGTCACCTGTGCTTCTGACTGACAAGCTATAAATCAGAGGTTCCCACACCCCTTTTTTCAAGTTCAACAAATTTTCTAGAGAAGCTCAGAGAACTCATAGAAACATTGGTTTTACATTTACCAGCTTATTATAAGCTGGTGTAAAAAATGTAAAAAGATCAGATGAATAGTCAGATGAAGAGGTACAATGGATAAAATTCAGAAAGGTTATGGGAACAAATTCTCAGCTCAGGAAATTTTGTCTCTGTGAAATTGGGGTGCACTGCCCTCCAGGCATGTGATTGCATTCACCAACCCAAAAGTTCATCAAATTGTGTTGTGCAACAGTTTTTATAGAGCTTAATCTGCATCTCCCTTTCCATTTTCCTGAGGCTATCTAGGGGCCTACCTAAAGTCACCTCATAAGTATAAACTCATGTGTGCTCGAAATGGGCTCTGTATGAATAACAAAAGACGCTCCTACCACTCAGAAAATTCCAACAGTTTTAGGAACATTGTGCCAGGAACCAGGGATGAAGACCAAATATAAACTTCTTAATACAAACCACAATGCCACAGTCATCCATCTCACTAGATGGAAGCTCCATGAAGATCCATTTTTCTCTCTTGTGCACCACAGTATCCTCTGAGATAGGTCAGGGTTCTGCACATAGGATTCTCTCAATAACTATTGGAACAAATAAGCAGTTGATTTCTAATATGATAGTAGTATTAATTGCATATGCTGGATAACAAGTTACTAAAAACTTAGCAGCTTAGGACAACACACATTATCTGATGGTTTCTGTGGATCAGGAGTTGAGATATAGCTTTGCTGGGTCCTCTATTTCATGATCCATCCAAAAGCTGCAATCAAATTGTGGCCAGGGCTGCAGTCTTATCTCAAGGTGTAACTGGGAAGGGTCCACTTACAAACTCAAGTGGTTGGCACAATTCACTCCATGTGGGGTGTCGCATGCAGGGGCCTAGTTTCTTGCTGTCGGTTGGAGTTTATACTCAGTGCCTGCCATGTGGGCATCTCCAGAGGGCAGCTCAAAACACAGCCACTAGCTTCATCAAAATCAGCAAGGATGAGCGTCTCTTAGTAAGAGGGACATTACATCCTCTCGTAACATACCAATGGTACAGGTATTCCCATACATCTCATTACCTACTCATTAAAGGCAAATCACAGGACCCACCCACACTCGAGGGGAAAGAATTACACACGAGAATGGATACAGGGAGGCAGGGATCATGGCAGGCCATGTGTCTGCCTCAATAATTCATCATACGCTCTGATCAAATCAGCTCAGCTCAGCCAGTCTCCAAAGAAGGCAAGATAGTTAATATCTGTGAAATGCCAGAGGATCCTCATTAGCACAGTTTTCATTATCTATGTCCCTGCTGCTGCCAGTTGTACAGAGAAGCAAAGGTCATCTTAAGAAGAAAATATTCACTAATATTAATTAGGTCCCATTCAATCAAACATTTCTCCTCTTAATGTTAGTATTTTTCCTTACGCCTCTCATTTTGTGAGAGTGGCCTCTAGCTAATTGTGCGAGTCTTCAATGCAAATACAATTGAATCAATTGTACAGGACTTCAAAAGGAAATTATTTGAATATCAGAGGTTTTGGAGAGGCTCTTGGGAAAACATATGAAGCCAGCTCTCAAATTGTTTTGCAAAAATGATTCTTGTTTTGATCACGTTGAAAAATTTGAGTATGAAAGATTCTGTGTCCTGCTAGCAAACCATTTGTAGAGAAATATTATGAAAGAACATCAGCAAATTATATCTTTTTTCATCCTAAGAAAATTGCCTAATAATGCAAAATAGCCTTAATAACCTAACCTTAAATAAAAAAAAACTCAAAACAAAAACAAAAAGAAAACAAATAAAAAAACCCAATATAGTCCCAGAATTTTATTTTTATTATTTAGAGTTGGTTCACTTGTGTGTGGTGTCTGGGTTCAAATCCTAGCTATCTATGTCAATTATGAGCTGTTTGATTGGCTCCTCAGTTCACATCTCTGACATGGAGATGCTGGTAATAATAGTACCTACAATGCCCACTATGCCATTACACCCCAACAACCCTGTGACATCAGTGTTGGGCAGGTGCCTTTGGCAGAGTGAGTGACTTGTGACTAGAGATGACCAAATGTCTATTTCTTGCCTCCAAAATGCTGGGCCTCAGCAGCATAAATCGGTGGCCAAGTAATTACAGTCAAGGATATCTACAGGTTTGGGATAACTTCTTCATCTGCATCTAACTGGTTTTGGAGAAATCCCATCTAACAGGAAGCTACTTAAAATAAAGACTAAATGATCTAATGCACCTCACAAGTTATAAGAAGATTTAAGTAACTTTCCGAAGGCCAACAGATGGGAAATGGTAGATTCAAAACCAGGGGTAACTAACTCCAAAACCCATCAGATGCTTGTTTTATAATTTTCTCTTTGCATAATCCAGTGGATTGAGGGGTACGCACAGGAAGGAGAGGCCTCATTTGGGAGAAATAAAAAAACTTTCAGAAAAATAAGGGCACAGATCAATAGCCAACCCACGAAAATCATTAGCCTTGCTTTCCTCTCTTATTCCTTCTCCTTCAACTAACCCTTTCACTCTTTACTTTGCTCTGCTTCCAACTCCAGTTCTCATGCTGCTTAAGATGAGAGTGCTGCCTATGATGGCTTTTGGAATAGTACCCTTGAGATCTTAGGGAAAGAGAAGCACCCTGAATCAAAATAGCAAATATATCAATATTAAGCTTATCTTCAACTGTTCTGTTTGAACAGAGAGAAGTACCCGAAGGAAGGCCCAGGAATGTTAAAGTTCATTTTCAAAACATGGAGTGTGTAGTGTTCATTCTTAATAAATCAATAGAGTAAGATGGAATTTAAAGGGGCCGAGGAAAGGCCCTTGCTGGACAGATCAATGACACAAACATAGCGGCCGAGTCCACACACATGCACACACAGGAGACTGAGGTGTTACTTGGGGCCAGGAAGAGTCAACAGTCCTCTGAACTTGGGATTCTGAGCATGAAACTTGGCCCTCCCACTCCAAGCAAGACCCAGCATCTCTGCTGCCTCATCACCTCATCTGAGGGCAGAGAAAGCAGCAGGAATTCTAGGGGTTTATGGGCTTACACAGAATAGTCATGCTCAGGCCAAGGATGCTGATGTCTGCCAAGTCCAAGAGGCTTTAAGATGACAGTGAATCTCCTGCAGTAGAGAGGAAACTGATTGTCCTTGGGAGTTCAACTCGGAGCCATCATAGGCAGAGCCTGGGGCATGCTTGGGCACAACAGTCAAGTCCTAGGCCCTGGAAGTGGGCATTCCTGTGCAGAACCACTGGTAAACAATGGACACGATGGGGAATAAAAGATTCACAATAAAATGGAATCTTAATGAGAAGAACATTTCCATAGGATGAGAACAGAAATGTTTCTTTTAACCACTGTGGTTTCTATCAATCCCCTAGAGAGCGAGAAAGGATTGAAGGCCAGTGTCAGGACCCACTGAACGACACAGAACATCATCTGACTAAGTCTTACTGATAGTCGGGACTAGTCAACACTGCCCATGGTTCCATTGCACTTTGCTGACAATCATACTTTGCATGAAGTCAATTGTTAGGGAAATAAGTGAGCTAATGACTTCCCAAGGCCAGAAGAAAGGCGATCCAAATAAATAAATTTTGTAGGAGAAAGAGATAGCGATTGGGAAGAAGCAAGAGGTAAGGCCAAAGTGCACAGAATCTGAGCAAAGCCCAAGAAACTTGGATGCCAGGGAAAGAGAAGACCTGAAATAACAACAAGAATCTGAAAGGAAGGTCAGTGATGTGAAAGATGAGATCTCATTTCTTTCCAACTTAAATGTTGTCCATGAAATTGAGTTGTTCCAAATCCATGGAGCAGAGTCTGCCCGTTCCTACCTAAACCCGGGGCCTCTAGAATGGGCCTGGAGTCATTGCCACATGCGCCAAATATCCCTCTCATTTTTGTCTCACAAATGTATAGAGGTAGCATATGGGATGGTTAGAGAAGGATATTGGGTCTTGGGGGGTCAGTCTTGGAGCTAAGTGCTGCCTAATTAACTTACTTGCTTAGTAGTTACTTAACTTCCCACGAGTCAATTTCTTCCTCTGTAGTGTAGGTTCATGTCAACTTATTATAAGGGTAGCACTACACGCCATGCAAAACCTATCAGATAAGCAGGCAATACCTATTCTATCAGTATGAGGTATCATTAAGGTAATATCTCATACTCTGCCCAGTACATAGCTACGTGTTCCATAGGTGTTTATTCCTTGCCTCATCCACCATTCCAGTCCTGTACTCTGCCTGCTGTGAAGTGAGTAGAAATTGTGGCGTTTCATTTCCTTTTGCTAGCACAGTGACAAGTTATAGCCTTTATTTTCATACTGTCCCTCCTCTGAGGATCTCTAAAGTCTTGGCAGACTCCTGGGGGAAACATAAATCATTTTTACTTTACCAAGAGGGAAGCTGAGACACAATGCAAGATCAGTGGTGTTCTGGAAAAAAATTAGTGAAATCCCAGATTTTCCTCCTTTCCCACAGTTCAGCCCACTGTTTGAATTCCCCTGGAAATCAAACACAGGTAGCCGGCAATCCGGATCACAGTCCCCAAGAAATGCTTAGCTGGGGCTTGCTGGGGGCAGATCTTCAGTCTTCACATCTTCTGCCTCTCTCAAATGAGGGTAGATTTGGCTCGAGTCATGAAATTTCTACCTGAAACAATTGCCAAGCATGAGGCATACCCACCTTGTGGCTTTGGATCACAGTGAGTGATGTGCTTCCTCTGACTTATGTCCATTCCTTTGAGAAAACACTCATTGCTAGGTGATGCTAACCTCTTGTATCACCCTCTATTTTTAGCCTCTGAGTGAGTGATGAATCAGGTTATAATCTGACAGTGTGCTTAAAGACATATTAGATACAAATTAAATTACAGTGCCTCAGACATCACACACATTTCTAAAGAACAGAGCCAGAATGTATTATCCCTGCCCAGTTTCAATCCACACCCATTATAACCTAATTTTCTTTCAAAAAAAAAAAAGGGACCCATTATATATCATAAGGTTGAATATGATTAACTAGTTTCCCCCAATTTTAATCAAGCCTTATATATCCTGGCAGCTCATTCCTAAGGCCAGAGATAGATGTGATTCTCTTGAATAGTATCATTATATTGTAAGCTCAGATACTGCTGGTAGAAACATTGACTCACAGCTCAATCATTCAGATCTCCAGGGAGCTCCTATGATATGACAGGCACTGGGAGAGACAGTGGTGAGCAAAAGCAGGACATAGTTCTTACCCATGTGGAGCTAGTTTAGTGAGGTGATAGATGTTAACTAAATAATCAAATAAATGGTTACGTTTGAATGCTGAAGTTATTTACTGGGTTTATGATTCTCTTTCTCCATCACTTAGTTCTGCTGTCTTCTACTTGCCTTCCTTTCCCAATATCCTCTCTCTTTGAGACTAAGACTCACTTGCAGCTCCTCACTGTTGTAAAGTTAATGAATGATGATCCCAGAGGAACAGTTGCCCCTAGAGTCCAGCAAAGTCCCAGAAAGGATGCTGATTGGCCTGGTTCAGACTACATGCTCTTTCCTGTACTGGTGTGTAGACATGGGAAAGGAATATTTTGATTGGCCAGCCCAGGTCACATGGACAGGGTTGGGTTAGTCTCCCTGCCACCATATGGCTAAATAGGATCCCTATGACTTGAGAGAGAATAGTTTTCCCAAATAAGGATGATGAACCAATGAAACTGTCAGAAGGTTGATGTTTAAAATCAACCAAGTAAAATAAATAGCAATGTAAGTCATGTGTTTGCTGTGTTCCTTTGGTTCTTCTAAGGCCTAGGGATTGGGGCATACAGCATGGAAGAGAAAGGCTTCAAAACCAGACTGAACTGGGTTCAAATCCTGCCTCCATCACTTCTTTTTTTTTTTTTTTAAGATTTATTTATTTATGCATACAAGCTGGGGGGCAGGTCAGAGGTGTGGGGACAGGAGTGAGAGGATTCACCAGAGACAGAGTGGGGATCAGAACAGGCAGATAGACTGAAATACACTGCTGAGGGGAGCAGCAGGCAAGGCAGGAGAGGTCTGTTGCACCATGTGGGAATCTCCCTGGCCAGGGATCGAACTTGTGCTGCAGTGGCTGTGGATAGCTTCATAGACTGCAACTTAACCCGTTGTACCACCAGGGAGGCCCCTCCATCACTTCTTAGTGGCTATGTGGCCTTGGGCAAATTATTGAACATTCTCAAAGAGTGTCCTCACTGGCAGCATGAGGATAATTACAACCTCATAGGTTTTGGGAAGATGAAATTATATGATGCAAACAAAGAAGTCACAGTGCTGGGAGCATTGGAGATACTTTATGGATGGTGAGTAGACATGTCCCCATGTTGAAGAAACAGAAAGAGCATAGTGGTTGCAATGACAAGATTAAAGAATGATAGGAGGCAGGTCATAGAAGGGCCTCCAGGCCATAGTATAAAGTTCCACACTGAATGATGTATCTGGCTAAAATTCTAATATATGAAAATTATGGTGATTGGATGAAGGATGAAATGGATAGGACATGTGTGGGAAGACCAATTAGAAAACCACTGCAATCATCTAAGTAATAGACAATGAGGATCTAGCCTATGATGGTGGTGGTGGAAATGGGGAGAAATGGATGAATTAAGGATGTAATTTGGTTGTAGGATCAAGAAGACTCAGAGATGGGTTTGTATGTGGAAGAAGGAGGAATTAAAGATAGTTCTTGACTCTGAGGTTTAAGCAACTATTTGGGTGAATGTGCGGTCATTTACTGAGATAGGGGAAGTCTTAGGAAGAAATAGATTTAAGATGTTTATTCTGAGGTGCCTATAGGAACCCAGATGGCAAGTATGGCTTAGGTAGTTAGATAGACAAGTCTGGGTCTCAAGGGAGAAACCACAGCTGGGAAACAAATTGGAAGTCGTGGGGCTAGATGAGATCATACAGGAAAGAGGGGAGAAAAGAGAAGAGAAAGGAGAAGTTACCAATCTTGAGGCTCTCAAAACTTGCGTCTTGAGATTCATAGAGGAAGAGTCAGCAAGGGAGAGAAGCTGTGACCCAGGAGGGAAACCAGAGGAGTCAGAGTGATAGAGATCAAGAGAAGAAACTATTTCAAGAAGAAGGAAGTGGTATATTGTGGTGAAAGCCATTTCGAGATTTAAAAAATGAAGACAAGTAGATAAGCTTTAAATTTATAAATAAATAAATAAATAAATGGACCCTTTCAGCAGCGCTCTCAGATTGATCTTTCTAAAAACAAACATGAAAATGTTATTCCCTTGATTACAAAATTCAGTGACGTGCCACCAGCTCCTTAGCAGGGCATACTGGTCTGCTTCTTTCCAATTTGGCCTCCATCTGCTTTCATTTCGTTCCCTACTCCTTTACCTTCCTATTCACAACAATCACACATGGTACTGCCAGCTACCACCCCCTAATCTCTGGCGCTGTGTACCCAGTTTCTAGAACTTGTGTTGCCCTTCCCTTGCTCCCAGTGGATGCTGCACCCTGACCCAGTCCTGATTCCACCTCCAAATTCCCTATTTGAAGCTCCAGCATAGCACTTCACAGGTGGCATTGGAATTGCTTTCCGATTCATCACACCCATTAGACTATGAATTCCTTTATAGTTGGACAGTGTTTTGTTTGTCTTAAGTGCCCAGCACAATCCCTAATCTACAGTATAGGTCTGTTAGATATTTGTTAAATAAGTTCCCTAGAGACTATTATTTCAAAAAGAAATTCTAACTATTCTCAAAGGAAAAAAGAAGTTAAAATACATCTTTTGCACCTGAATACACATATAAGTTCCTCCTCACTCAAAAAAACCTCAATGGTACAAAAATATTAACACTCCCAGTGATAGGTTGAATTGTGTCTCCTGCCCACCCACCCCACGCCCCCAAAAAGTTATGTCAAAGTTCCAACTCTCAATATCTGAGAATGGATCCTAATTTGGAAATGGGGTCTTTACAGGGATAATCACGTTAAAATGGCAAGTTGAGTGGGCTTTAATGCTATATAACTTGTGCCCTCATAGAGGGGGAAATTTGAACACAGAGACAGATACCTGTGCGGACACAGAGAAAATGCATGTGAAGGGGGATTGGAACCATGCATCTGCAAGTTAAGGAAAGCCTGAGGCTACCAGGGCTAGGAGAGAGGCTTGGAATGGTTCCTTCTCTAGGAGCTTCAAAAGAGAATGTGCTATTGACACCTTGATTTTGAATTTCTAGCCTCCAGAACTGAGAAAATCAGGTTCTGTCACTTTATGCCACTTAGTTTTTTTATTTTGTTATGACAGTTCTAGAAAATGAATACATCCCCAAACCTGGAGGAAGCCCAAAATGTAATTTTTTTTTCTTTCGCTTTGTCACTCTATAAATTAACTCAACTCATTATGCTGAAGAATGGAAAAACACAGGGGAAAAAAATGACACAAATAGCATGCTTCTCATTTTTGTCTAAGAGAAATTAAGAACAATCACCAAAGACCTTACTTTAATCAGGTATAAATTAATCTACATTTTGTTATTTATAATGGTATCTAATTAACCAAATGCATTTTTATAATAGAAGCGCATATTATTCTGAAGGGTGGAAATTGGATTATATTGAGTGCTCTATTTTTATTTAGTAAAATAAATTTATGCCTTTTCTTTCACACATTCTATAACCTTGGTTTATTACTATAAAATAAAAAGTCTATTAATTAGAGTACTCTATGAAAATTATAAAGTTCTGGACTGCAACAGTGCTATAATATGATGGCTAGTTTTACGTGCCAACTGAATTGGGCTGAGGGAGGCCCAGATAGCTGGGGAAATATTATTTCTGAGTTTATTGTGAGTGTGCTTTTAGAAAAGATTAGGATTTGAATCAGTAGACTGAGTAAAGCAAATGGCCTCCCCAGAGCAGGTGGCCATCATCCAATCTGTTGAGAGCCTACACGGGACAAAAAGGCAGGGGAAGGACAAATTGACTCTGCTTGACTGGGACATCTATCTTCTCTTGCCCGCTGACCTTGATGCTCCTGGTTCTTTGGATTCAGATTCAATTACACCATTGGCTCTCCAGCTTGCAGACAGAAGTTTGGGGAACTTCTAGACCTCCATGAAGTAATTCCTATAATAAATCTCCATATGTATACATTCTTCTATTGCTTCTGTTCTCTGGAGAATCCTGACTAATACAGATGAGGAAGTAATTTCCAGAATCCATGGGGAAAATTTGATTGAGAATTTGAGTAGAGAAGAAAGAAAAGAAACTTATTTGGTGAGGCATTAGTCAACCTAACCAAGAAAACAGAAGGCACTTCAGGTATTTCAATAGAAGGAATTTACAATAAGGAATTAAATATAAAATTTCCCTATAATGGAAGCACCAAACATGACAATGAGGCAAACCTGAGATTAGCAACTGAAGGAGCCACAATAGCCTCAGGCTACATCCAGTTTCCCAATGAAGACTACCAATATTTTTTTTTTTAAAGATTTATTTATTTACACATACAAGCTGGGGTACAGGCCGGAGGCGTGGGGCAGCGAGAGGGTTCACCAGAGACAGAGTGGAGAGCAGAACAGGCAGATCAGAAATACACTGCTGAGGGGAGCAGCGGGAGAGGCAGGAGAGGTCTGCCGCACCATGTGGGATTCCCCCCAGGCTGGGCATACTCGCAAGGGTGCTGCAGACAGCTCCACAGCGCAGCGCTCAACTACTGCGCCACCAGGGAGGCCCCAAGACTACCAATATTTTGGACCAGAAAATCCTTTGTTGTTGAGGGTTGACCTGTGCATCATAGGATGGTTAGCCTTTGTCTCTGGGATGCCAGTAGCATTCCCCATCCAAGTTGTTGCAATCTGGGCAACAGGGGATCCTGCTCTGGGCCCCATACTTTAGAGGTCCTCACTCTGGGTCTCTTCCTGCTGCATCCCTTTCCTCAAGATGAGAAGTTCACAGGGTAAAAGAGTATGCCATCCCAGAACTTATACCTTCCTCTTCTTGACCATCCTTTGAGTATCTAGGACCACAGAATTCCCTACTAAAGAGTGGACCATGCTGGGGGAGGGCACCCATAAGCCCAAGAGGTGGCCAAGACATGGGTGGTTGCTGGATCATGGTTGGTTGAATGTGTGGATTAAAGTGTCTATATATGTTGGTGAGAGGCCCCTCGTGGTGTGGAATGGAGCAAGGGATAGGAAGAGAAAGGGGACATAAATAAGATATAAAATCAATAGAAAGTATTCTGACACTCAGAAGTAAATTGTAAGCCAATTTTTTCCCATATTATACCCCAAATAATAATTCATTAAGAGGATGAAACAGTGCTCGCTTCAACAGCACATATACTAAAATTGGAACAATACAGAGAAGATTAGCATGGCCCCTGCGCAAGGATGACACGCAAATTTATGAAGCGTTCCATATTTTTAAAAAGGCACTTCTCCAAAGAAGAAAAGCAAATGGCCAACATATATATGAAAAAATGGAAATGCAAATCAAAACCACTATGAGATACCACCTCACACCTGTGAGGATGGCACACATTAAAAATACAGGCAACAACAAATGCTGGAAAGGATGTGGAGAAAAATGAACTCTTCTACACTGCTGGTGGGAATGCTAACTGGTCCAACCACTATGGAAAGTTGTATGGCGATTCCTCAAACTGCTAAAAATGGAGCTTCCATATGACCCAGCAATACCACTTTTGGGAATCTACCCAAAGGACACAAAAACACTAATCCAAAAGGATACATGCACCCATATGTTCACTGCAGCACTGTTCACAATAGCAAAGGTATGGAAGCAACCCAGATGTCCAAAAATAGATGATTGGATCAAGAAGATGTGGCACATATACACAATGGAATACTATTCAGCATGGAAAGAAGATAAACACATGCAATTTGCAGCGACATGGATGGAATTAGAGGGGTTCATACTCAGTGAAACAAGCCAGAAAGAAAGAGAAAAATATCAAATGGTTTCACTTATAACAGAACTACAGGGAAACCAAATAGGAGAGAGACACTTGGGGGGGTGGAGGGAGGGGGAGGATAAGGGCAGAAAATGGAGTAGGAAAGGACACAAGGGACCACAGAGATGGATCACGGGTGAATTGGTAGTGGGCTACCCAAGGGGAATACAAAATGTAAAAGATATAAATAACAATAAAAATATGTATTTATACAAAAAAAAATAAAGACCATGCATTAAAAAAAAGAGGATGAGACATGATGTTAATAGAGCAAGTTTTCATATCATTTGATAATATGTTTCTCCTTGATCTAACATGAAATAGTGATATTAAAATCCACCAGTATAGTGAGGTTACCAGGGACAAACTGGTTAATGAAGGTCATCACTTTAGAGAATATTTAAGATCAGTTTATGGGCCAAAAAAATTGAAATATGCATGAAAGCTTACAGCTTATATATATAAAAGAAACTTGATGTCAGGTTTCCCAAATTTGACAACAATTTAAAAGTGACTTACTAATAACCAGTTCTGAGACTGGAAAACCTCTGTAGCTAATTGATAATAAAAAAATTTTTTTTTGATTATGCTAGAGGAAAGACCAAATTACTCTTCTATAGAACACAATATCACAAAATTCTTGTCATGAAGATGTATATAAAGGTATGTGACCAGACATATACAGAGGTTGAGGTATCAAAGAGATGCATCAAGTAACCAAATAAAAGATAGTATATTTCTAGATATTTGTAGTATTTGTCAACTTTCTAAATTTTGTAAATCACTGGGATTTCTTTTTCTGTTTAAAAGTTAAGTATTCCATTTCAAACTTAATATAATTTTAATGACTTTGCATTTTTATTCTTAAGGAAGGAGCCCACCTTCCCCCAAATTGAATAAGCTTTAGCTTCCACAAATCTTGCATCTTTCCCTGGCACCATAATTTATTATATGAGTTGTGTGAGTATGGAGGAGTGGAGAGGACTTGTGGGTTATATTTGGGGAAAGCTACAGAACATTATTTGAAAGAAAAAGGAAAATTAGCTGACAGGTAGTTCATCCTGACCCACAAGATGTCAAGATGTATTATTTCAAGGTAAACATGTCTGCAACTAGCACTTCCTGAATGACATTTTCAGATGACTGAATTATGCCTCTTTTCTCATTATTTTTGTTCTGTAGTCATGGTGGCAGCCAATAATAAGAGAGTACTGGGCAAGGGACAGATGACTACTGAACTGTGACTCCCTGGCCTCTCACAGAGTGGCAAGCATAGAATGACAGTGGTTAAAAAGGAAAAAGTAAAAACAACAAAAACACAAAGCCAACAGCTCACCAGAATACTCCAGAGGGCTGGCAAAGCCAGGGATCCATTTGGGAGTCCCAAGGACAACCCCAAAAGCAGGCAGAGCAGAGACTCGGGTATAAGGCAAGATGAGGTAGAGCGAGCTGGGTTTACTTGTGAGACTGCAGCTGTGGCGCCTCATTGAACAAAACACAAAGATTAATCCTTAAAATGGGATTTATAATTTTGTTTAGAACGAAGACATTTCACCCTTGAGGGCATTAGCTTTCTGAGTATTCACATTTCCTCAAAATAGCTACTGGGATTTTTGGGTGTGATTTCTGTGAGTTTGGGGATCGTAAGATGGGCTGCGGGGCAAGGCAGCCTGTCCATTTTACAGCAAAGTTGCTTTGTTTCCTCGGAGACCTTCAGGTTCAACAGAGAAGGTTGAAGACATTCCTTTAGGAAGTGGCACTCAGGACAGAGAGAGTTGGGTCAGAAATACTCTATCATGTTAGGGCAAAATAGATGGTTTTCACAAAGTAATTTTCAATGTATATAGTATGGGATTGTTTTCTTTTATAACATGGATCTATGATAATAAAATGAAGAACTTTCATTTCTCTACATATGGGGTGTTAATCAGGAGGAAGTCCCTTATTACATAGATCCATCTCCACCCCTGGCCAAGAAGCTTTCTTTCTGAAGAGATTGAGTCAGTAAATCCCTGATTCGAGGAGGGCTTGGTTGAGATATCACACTGTGAGCAGAGGTGGAGCCAGCTTTCTCTGAAACACGCAGACTAAGGAAAGAGTAGTTTCCCCTGAGAAGCACAGAGGTACTAATAACAACAGCTCATCCATAAACTATGTACTACGCAGTGTTCAAAACAATTTATACATGCTAATTCAATTAACTGTCACAACCACCATATGCTAGAGATATGATTATCATCCTAGTTTATATCAATATATAAAGTACCTGAGATACAGATTATAAAGTGAATTTCCCAAAACAACATAGCTAGTGGCAGTGCTAGAGATGAACTCAGACGGTCTACATTGGATTAGGGATGATAGTTCCCCGAAAGTTTACCACAGGGAGAACTGTGACTTATGTTCCAAAACTTTCATTAAATTGTGTGGAGTGCATGCAGTTTTATCCTAGTTAGAATGTGGGGCAAGCAACGGACATAATGCTGAACTCGTTCCTTTGGAGCAGAGCCTTTCCCGCAGCAGCAAGGCCCTCTGTAGATACAGGTCCTCAGTGGCCTGGATAATGGCCTCCCAAAGATATTGTATTTCCCTCCCCAGGACCTGTTACCTCACATGGTCAAAGGGACTCTGCAGGTATGATTAGATTAAGGATCTTAGAGTGGGGGAGGAGGGTCTCCCATTTTCCCATCTCCAGGAAGGGACCCCATGTTCTTCCATAACTCAGAACAGGAAGGAAGGGTCTCACAAACTAGACAACTCCCTACAAATCTCACACACATCCTTGTTACAGTCACTGGTAAGAGCCTGGGGACAAAGTTGAGAGAGACCTCAGACCTCTCTCTGAGCTGCAGAAAGTTAATTGAATGCCGGGGCTGATTACATCCTGAATTGAATACCTATTATAGTCACAGAATAGGACATTCTCCCATTTGAAAGAGGATAAATGTACTGAGGTATTTGTAGGGCTTCAAGGTCAAACCAAATGGATTTTGTTCAGGTATTATAAAGTTTGGAGCACTGAAAACTTTGCTGTGGTTTCAAAGAAAGAATCAGGAATAAAATGTGCTTTAGTTATGTCTATAAAAAGAATGAAACTTATTAGTCATGGGTAGGGCTAGTATGTGATCAATAGCCCACCTGTTCACTTGATGGAAATCATGTTCTCTTGATGGAAATCATGTCTATTCATGTTTAAGCTATTTTTATATTATAAATCTATAATCCTAAAAATGATCTTTGTAGCTGGAAGAAGGGAGGACCCACTGGGACACCTGCATGAAACACCAAGGCTTGAGAAGATGAAGAAGCAAATAAGATAAGCTAGGAAAGACCTCAAGCCAGTCATTCATCTTAGAGTATGTCAGTGATTTCAGGTCGGCGAGGGCTGTGAGCTCAGCGTGCTCCTGAGACAGGGAGCAGAACTTATTGGGTGTACCTATAAAAATGATGAACTGGGAAAAGGTACATTCACCCAGGAGTTGTAGGCAGCATCTGGGGGCCTTGTGACTGCTCCAGGAGCAAGGCCCAGACCTCGACTTAGAACGTGATATCAAAAACATCAAGTACACAGTCACTCTTTATTCCATGCCCACGGCTGACATTACTAAGCGATCACTGCACACTTTTTGCTAAATCCAAAGGGAACCTCAGAATCTTTCTGAGCACAGACATCAGAGATTCACAAGACAAAACCTACTCACTATCTCTGGTTTAAAGAATGAGGTAAAGGAACCAAATGTTAATTAGAATAGAACCGATATTAGCATGTCTTGAGAAAGCACTAAGGACAAAGGTCTAGGCCAGAATAGAAGGGTGAACTTCCAGGGACTGAAACCAATGAGGCCTTCAGGAAATTGCAGTAGAGGACACTAGACAGGCTGAGTGTCCATGAACAACTTAAGCAAATATTTCCTCTCTTTGGCCTTAATGGGGCTGTGTGCCCATCCTGAACTAAGCACTGTAGGCAGATGTGTGGGTTGTGCTGCTTGGTTTAATTAAATCGGAGTCCAGCTACGAAACTAAATCATGTGACTCCCTATGGGAGTTGGGGGATTCTTACCATGGGAGGAAGAGACTTGATGCTGAGAAATAAACAACAGATGTTAGTTACACTAACATATTTATAAGAATTAGAATCAGAGAGCCCTCCTAGAAGGTTAGGTGAAGTATCTATAAAGTAGGTGCACAGCGACATGAAGTCCAAGGAAATAATTTCTGGGGAGCAGGCAGGAAGTGATTTCCTCCTCTAAGGACACTTAGGAATTCATGCCTGCCATAAAAACAAACAAACAAACAAACAAACAAACAAAAAAACAAAAAAACAAAACCCACAAGGAAACAAGTTTAGGTTGCAACTCAGCATGTCTCCAGACCTTGGAAAGGCACCTTCTGGAGTTTTCCTGGGCTAAGCAGTTTAGACCAACTTCCCATCATATGAGCGAGAAAACTTGAAACCATTTAGGAACTAGGTCCTAGAGCCCAAAGAAAGTAATATAGAACGGTATTTCTGCCACCTGTGCAAACACTCTATGTTTATAATTTTGTTCCTATGAATGTTTCCCTGAAGTGCTTAGCAACAAACTCCTGAAATCAGAAAGGTCCTAAAAGCTTGTCTTCCAGGAAAGCAGAGGAGGCAGCTGGGGGAGTGATTGTGTCTCATTTCTTGTCACTCCTGGAAAGAGAAAATCTCCAGTGGACAGAGAGGGGACAGCAGCTTTGAAAGTCAGGGAGTCTGGATGTTTGGGACCTAGAGAAAAGAGGACAAGTGTATAAGAGCAGCGAAGAGAAATAGCTGAGTGGCTTAGTGGGAAACCCCTAGGTGACAGAGGAAGAAGAATTCACTTATAAGAAGGCCTTCAAAGGAAAAAGATGGAAGTCTGATACAGTGTTTGCACAGTTAGGTTAGGAATCTTTCATCTGCACATTTTAGAAAACCTTCCCTTAGAAAATGTTTATTGGCTAATGTATTTGAAAATGACAAACATAGACTAGACTTTGGGTAAGATTTGACCCAGCAACTCAAAGCATTCAGTTTCTTCCCATCTCTCTTCATCCTAAACTGGCTCTCTTTATTGTTGCAATGTGTTCATCAGCTGCTACTAGGAGAGGGGGGTCCTATGAAAGGACCTCTAATTGGACTACCTGAAGCCAATCGTTGTCTAGGGGGAGTGCATCAGGTTCTCATCAGAGGTGGCTGTTTTACAGAGACATCTCCACAAAAGGGGGAGATACCATTTCCCTAGCCCTCACTTACGTGTAGTCGCCTTGGACTAGTTACTGGGAACTATATAAGCTAGGTAACAGGGAAGGCAGGTGGGCTAAGGAGAAGAGAGCTCTTGTTCCTGCAGCCCAGCTTGCACCCTGGTACTGCTAGGTGGAAGGAGACACTTGGAGAGACATGAGGAGATAGCTGGAAGAGGCACAAGGGTGAGAGATAAATGGGGAGGCTGGCAATGGCAGCTGTTATCTGCATGGGGGAATCTCCTTTTGCCCCAAATTTCTAGGACCTACTTCATAACTGCTTTCCTATGGTTCCCCTGCCAGAAGGTGCCTTAGACTTGTGGCAAGTTTTTGAGTCTCAGCTGCCCAGCTTTGGGCTGACCCTATTTGCAAGGCATTTGTCCAAAAGGGGATAGGTAATTTTGGATGTTTTATTGGGAAACTATTATCCTTTCTTCTCCTCTCTCTTTATGCACACTAATTCTATTAAACTTCTTTTACACCAAGAGTCTGTTCTGCCTTTGTGCAAAGGGATGGTTGGACTCCTTTAGACCATGCAAGTTTGGGGGTCCTGGGGTCCCTTTGGTCACATGCTAACACCCTGTTAGCATACATTTCACATACAACTCAGTCTTGCATGACTGAGAATGGAGGGAGTGATGCTTTCCTAAAGTAAATAGGATACTACCATTATAAGCGAAGTGGATAGAGATGGGGCGGCCAACAATAAGCCTCCTGGTATTGGATATAAGGAAAGGTGGAAGGTGTATAATATACATTCTAAATCAAATTTAAAGGTATATAGCAAAATTCTCTCTTCTTGGAAATGACTAATGCTTATTAAAATAAAAGAGATCTGGGAGAAAAGGCTCCCATGGCATGATTGTGGCCATGCCCAAGTGGTTAGCAGCTGCTCTACCAAATTAAATGAGACACAGAATAACAACTCACATGAATAATCTCTCAGGATGGGTCCTGATACATATACTTCACCAATGCACTGGGCACACCCCAAAGTACAAGTTAATGTTCCATTAAGTTCTTGCCTTATTTATTTAAAAGGGAGATTTCTGCCACTATATTAACATTCTGCATGTCACTTTGGTTCAAGTAAGCTTTGGAAGATGGATTACTACTCATTCACCGAAGAATTTCCCAAGTTAAAGAAGAGATACAATTAATATTGTCAGAGTAGCCCAGTTAAAAACCCTAACAAATTACATAACATGGAGGACAGAGAATGAGAACAGTCATTCTTCTGTGTTTAGAAGGGAACAGTAAAGTAGGCTCAGTAGTATGAAAAGTGTTCAGAGGACACTCACCTCCCTTGGACTCCTTGCCTTTGATTCATGCCAGGGGTCCATGATGCTGAGAGAGCTGATGTATTTATCTGAAACAAAACTCTCCAGTGGTATGTCAAAAGACAGCAGATTTAGCAGATAACAGATTTCAAAATCTTACCTGATAATGAGGTGATTTTTAAAAATAAATTGGGATATATCCTTATAGAATTCTATTTATTTAAAATGATGCTATTGAGGAAAATGTATTATCTTTGCATGATGTGCACAGTAGATTGTTGAGTAAAAAAAAAAAGTTAGGAACCAACATGCAGGTTATAAGCACACTTCTATTAAATATTAAAATATTTATATTATTCTATAGAAGGAATGAGAAGATGCAAAACCACCCAGATAAGTGATTTCCTCTGGGTAATGGAATCATAAGTATGCTTTTGAATCTTTCTTTCTTGTTTATATTTTCTAAATTTTCCAGTGTTTACTGCTTTTATAATAAGAAAATATAGCAGAGGTTTTTTTTTCCTTTTATTGAGGTAACACTGGTTTACAACACTGTACATGGTTTAGGGAAATAGGTTTACACCTCCCCAGATGTATGTTGTCACAAACAGAGATATTTTTAATTAAAAACTTTTTGGTATTGTTCTTGTAAGCAGACACAAGTCCTTTACAGAACGAGGTAAGGGAAGAAATGCACAGTTCATGTATAAAACAAGTGGATGAATAAACACAGCGCCAATTAGAGCAGCAAAGGAAGCCCCAGGGAATCCTAAGGCAACATAGGTTCTTTTACTTCCATTTCGTTAACATCTAAATGAGATCCAATTCCAGGAGAATAGTCCCCATTCCAGCCACATGGGGCATTTAAGTGCTTCTAGGCCTGGAGATGGGGTTTTCTTGCTCCCATGAGCTGTATCTTAGAGCTTAGATTCTCAAGCTCTAGTAATAGGCCAGTCACCTTCCCACTGGATCCCACATGGAATTTTTCTTCTCATGCTCTCTAGATCCTTCCAGTCTCCGCAGGTGGGTTCATATTTGGTCTTGGAGGGAATGCCATCAGGGATGAACTTCAGGGGCCCCTCACCTTCACGATCACATCAGGGTTTCAGGCGATGTCCTCTGCTCCAGCCACCAATGCTTCCGCCCCTCCGGTTCTCATTAGCGGCCACTATTGCTGCTGCCACCATGTTTCAGATACGTCAGGCCCCTTCCCTCCTTTCCAGTCCTCAAGAAAGAGACAGAAAAGCTCCTCTTCAACAGGTTCCCAACTCTAAAAAATGCAAAGGTTCCATCATAGAGCTGTTCCCAGGTGGGAAAGAAGATGAACCCATCACCCTTCCATCTGAGCAGCTGGTCTGTTCACCAGCCTGAGAGATTGGGGGATACAAATTGACAAATAGGGAGGTGAAAGAAACTCAAAAGCTGCAAGTAACACGAATAATTTATCTACTAGTTATGGCAAGGGTTAGAAAAGTGTAGTATTGATAGATTTATTTTTCAGGAGAAAGCAGAAATCTAGATGATGATATGTAATCTCCCAACTTTTTTTTTTAAAGATTTATTTATTTATGCATACAAGCTGGGGCCAGAGGCATGGGGCGGCAAGAGGGTTCACCAGAGACAGAGTGGGGAGCAGAACAGGCAGAGCGATGGAAATACACTGCTGAGGGGAGCAATGGGAGAGGCAGGAGAGGTCTGCCATGTGGGAATCTCCCTGGCCAGGCATCGAACTCGCATCACCGCTGCCAACAGCTCCACAGCGCAGCGCTTAACCGCTGCGCCACGAGAGACGCCCATAATCTGCCAACTTTTAAACATTGGCAACTACTTCTATTATTTTTAACCCCAGTATAGGTCTTGATTAGGAATTCTGTTCCTCTTCTAGCAACAAAGATATAAAACAATACTGCTCAAGGTAGAGACTTAGTTCTCTCTTACCCAAAAGAAGTTCAAAGATGGGCAGTCCAGAGCTGTGTGCAGCTCTGCCAGGTGATGATGTTTGAATCACCTGGCTTGGCTTTCTTTCTAACAGTTGCTAGAATATACTGGAACTTGAAGTCAAGATCAGCTAGCTGAGTGCCCCTGGGCACTTTCATTTATTTTTCAATGCCTCTATTTCCTTATTTGTAAAATGGACAATAATAGTACTTGCTTTACAAGGTAGTTGTGAGAGTTAAATGAGATAATACAAGAAAAGTACTAAGCACAGAATACGGAGCACAGTGAGTCCCATAAATGTTGGTGTAAGATAGAATGAACTCCATCCCCATTCTTTGATAACCTGGACACTTATACTCTGTAATGACAAAGAAAATCCTTAAATATGCAAAAAGAGTTGCAAAGAGATATGCAAAAATCCTTAGATATGCAGATAGAACAGATGAGAGCTAAATGACTCTGTATTAAAACATCAGAACTCATTTTTCTATTTTTTTTCTCTGTCAGAGCAAGAAATAACAGAAAAAGGAAGAGCAGAGAAGCAGGCAACATTTACAAATATCTGCTATTAATTTTGAGATTGATAATCTTTTTGAAATGTAAGACCATCTGTTGCCCTAAATCTTCAGTTCAAAGTCTGCTAGGCACCAAAATATCTATGGTGAATAGTTTTTTATGGAAATTATGAGAAGGGGCTGTGTTCTACATGTGTATTGGTAAGGAATAAAAATGGGTGGCATATATAGCACTATATATTCTATTGAATGGGCTAATTAAACAGTAATCTGGTGCCAGATGTTAATTTGTAAGAACACAAACTGCACCCTCCCTCAAACATTGAATAGAACATTAGATTTAAAAGGAGGGAAGGAGAGTGTGGATCTATTTTATCTAGATCCAAAGGACCAGAAATATCCTAACTGACCTTTGAGTTGAATAGTTAATACCCACCCTCCCCCCAGCGCCCACAACACCCCTATTGACCTTTCACAAAGCTGAATGGGAATCTTCTGACATTGCCTCTGCTTTTGCAGTACTGAGAAGTCAGGAAGGGCTTGAGTTGGCTGTAATTCTAAAGGATGAATGGATGCCCCTAGTGTATCCTAGCAACCGCTGAAGAGAAATCAACTCAAGTGATACAGCTCTGGGAGGCAAAACGAAAGGCCCATTGAAATACACCCAGAAGTAACATGGCCTGGACCACTGATTGTCAGACCAACAGTGGCCAGTGTAGGCTGACCTTCTGTTAGGATGCTGCAAAGACAAAGCAAGAGCGAAAAACTGGCTTTGGTTAAAGGAGGTCTCATAAAAATGACCCAAAATCACTATGCTAAAAGCCCAGGTTTAGAGTGACAGCCTTAGTCCAAGAAAACCATTTCATCTTTAGAAGACTGAAGGTAATAGAAGGCTGTCGGATAAATCCCTTCAATTGAATTACAAATGATATTTATTCCTATAAATAAATTCCAAATACTATTCATACAGGAGTAAGCCAGACATTAATAATCACTTCTCACAAGAATAAAACAACTTTCTTCCATTTTCTTCTTAAATTTGGAAAGCACTGACAGTTAGCTAAGTGCTAACTGAAGAATTCAAGTGTCCTACTGCATTTGTCAGGGCTTTTATTTTTTTTTTTTTGTATTACACTTCTTGATGTAATGTATTTATTTTATAACTGGAAGTTTGTACCTTTTGATCTCTCTCTTTTTTAAAAGATTTATTTATATGCATACAAGCTGGGGTGTAGGCCAGAGGCGTGGGTGGTGAGAGGATTCCCCAAAGACAGAGTAGGGAGCAGAACAGGCAGATCAACTGAAGTACACTGCTGAGGGGAGCAGTGGGCGAGGCAGGAGAGGTCTGCTGCGCCATGTGGGAATCTCCCTGGCTGGGTATTGAGCTCGTGCTATGGTGGCTGCTGCTCACTTCATTATGCTGTGCTTAACAGTTGCGCCACCAGGGAGGCCCCCTTTTGAACTATTTCATCCATTTTATCCATTCCACCCATACCTTCCAGGGAGACTTCACTGCCATCAAAAGAAATTCAGCTTGAATCTCACTTGAGCAAAAAAGGATTTGGGGTGAAAGAGTAAGTTGTAGAATCAAAAGAAACATCCTGGAATCAGGGCAGCTCTGAGGACCCCCAGGACCAAAACCATGAACTCAATATGCTGATGCTCTTTCTTTCTCTGCTTTTCCGTGACCGTTGCCCAATTATTTCCTTAGGCTTTTTTCTGAGGCTGAAATCATGGCTACCAACATGAAGTTGTGCACAGTTTTGTGATTTGGGGAGGAAAGAGCACTTTCTCTACTAGTTTCACCCAGAAAACATCCCAGGGAGGAGTCCTCAACCTGTTACGGGCCACATGCTACCCCTGGGCGGCTTACTGGAGCCTGAAAGGTGGTGCTAGGACTGGCTGGGCCTGGTCACGTGCTCACTCCCCATGTGAGGGCAGCAGTGGTGCACCCTGGTTGGCAGAACTGGGATGGGAAGGAAAATTCCTCAAAGGAAAGGGATGCTAATTTTAAAAAGAAAAAACAACAACAAACAAAACAGCCCTTAGCAGACAGATATTCATCACATTTATGAAATCAGTGATGACCTGCTACTATCCTCAGTTTGTCTAAGTTGTCTTGGCAAAGGCAAAACATGACAGAATCCACCACTGTCCAGAAAGTAGTGTGGATTTGGTTTGCTCTTCCCAAGTCACTTGCAATTAGCCACCATAGGAAGTGGGACATTAGCTGTATGTCTCTAAAAATATCAAATCTATTTCCCCATAAATAAAGGTACTATAGAGATAAAAGCCAATCATAGTTATATTTTAACGTTTTGAAACATAAAATTCAAATGTATTAAGGATGTTTTAATCAATAAAATAATTCAAAATTGAGTTTTTATTAAGACAAAGTAATATTGTATAAAACAACTTTAACCTATCTTTAAGCTAAAGAAGAGGTGATATATACACATGATAGAATACCAATCAGCTCTTAAAAAAAAAAAAACTCTTGTCATTTGTGAAATGGATAGAACTGGAGGGAATTATGCTAAAAGAAATAAGTCAGAAGGAGAAAGACAAATACCAGATGACTTTACTTATATGTGGAATATAAAGAAACAAAACAAAGGAACAAACAAAACTAAATCAAAACAAACCCTAGAAATATGGCTGCAGAACTGAGGCTACCAGAGGCAGAGGGCGGAAGGTGTGAAACAAAGGAGGGAGGCGCCCAGTGGATGGTGGTGCAGGACTATGAGTGTGTTGTGTAACATACACCTCAAGATGTGTGAAACTGTTCCCCTAAAACATATACAGTGCTGTGAACTAATGATACCTCAATAAAATAAATGTTATAGAAAAAAAAGCTCTGAATCGTCTTTGTTTTTTTAATCAAAATGTAATTTATGATAAAGGAGCCATACACATACAGTGGAGACCATATGTAACAGAATAAAACTGGATCACTATTTTTTTGTTAAGACTTTGGATCTTTTGTCTGTGATTCTACCAAGATAATTAAAGTATGATAACAACAACAACAATAATAATGGCTACAATATGTCAGATGCTTTACCTAGCAACTCAATGAGGAAGGTTTAAATCATCTCTGTTACAAATGAGGAAACTGAGTTCTTAGAAGCTGTTAGTGGCTCAAATCTATAAGGCTAGTAAGCTCAAAGATGGACCCAGGTCAACTGAAGGGCCAGCTATCTTTTCAATCTGCCATACTACTTCCCTGACTCAGCAATGCTGGGTTAGAAAAAAATGGTGGGGGGGTGTTTGTTAATAAAATAGGAATCTAACAACTGAATGTTCTAAAGTTATTACAGAATCATAAATTGTATACATTTGTCATATAGTCAAAGAATTTAACTTCTTAGACTTCAAAATATTCTCCAAAAGCAGGGTAGACACAATAGCAGTGTGAAAAATGAAAAAGGTGCTAACCCTAATAGCAGTCTCAAGATCAAACTCAATGAGCAAACATAGACTAGCAAGAAAGGAAGGCAAGGCAGTCCTTACTCAGTCAACAGTCAGGTGGCACCTTTGCCTCAAGGCACCACAGGGCAAAATGTTAAGGGTTTTAATTTAGGATGTGGGGACAGTGAGGGAACTGGATCAAGCACAGCTGTATGACAAATACTAATGGTTATCTCACTTTCAAACTGAAAAGTTCAGGTCAGCCTATAGAACAAACCGTCTTTAATGCAGTCTCCAATGCAACAACATTTTTTGAGATTCTCTGGTAAAGCGTTCTCAGAGAGGGAGATCATTTGAAGTATGTTTTGAAATACCAGATGACTGTGAAAAGATCTCTACCTTGGGCAAAGCCCCAGCAGCATGGCATCTTTTCCCTGTGCACAAGGCCTCTTTTTGCCACTAGAGAGTATTAATCATGATAGCACTAGAGACAGCTGGGCACCATCAAGCCCAGCGTAGGGTTCTCTAAGAAATATATCAGTAATGATAAGCAAGAGTGACTCCTCTAGCCTTTGCTAACAGAAGCTTAGTTTATTCACTGGCTCTTCCCTTGCCCCCATGTCTTTCCACAGGGCTGAGTCCTTGTCCAGTCTCTGGGGATGGTCAATAAACCAAACAAGATCTAATGAACATGGTAAACATGATCTTTGCCAAGTGAGTGGTTTAAGACACGGGCATGAGATGCAATTCTGGCCAAGGAGGTTGCCAAAAGTTTCTAATGCTCTTTGAGAATTAGGAAGTGAGTACAAATCCACTGACCCATATGAACTGGAAGTAAGGGAAGAATGGTCCCCAAGAGAAGCCAGGATTCTGACAGAAGAAGGGAAAGGAATGTGGGATCAGCACTAACGACAGATATCTAGACATATGCTTTCCAGGAACTGATTCTCTCCCTGACACATGCTTCGGACAAAACTCAAGACTAACATGCTGACAACTCCAGGGGACACCATTCACATTATATTCACATCAGTGAAATTTACAACATAGTGGTCCTGTGCATCCCCTTTGCTCTGAGATAAGAGCACAGCATCAATACCAGACATGAGCCTGGAAAACTTTTCAACATCAGTTCTGTTCCTATGCATTGGTTAAACAATCTACTACTATATGTCCACTTCTATAATTCTACTATTTCCACAAGTCTTTGAACAAACACAAGTACTTCCCCCCTGGAGCCAGAGCTGACAAGTGTTGCTTGATTACTGTGTACTTAGGAGGCAACTGCACTTCATTTTGTAGCCACCTGGCACCAGCCTATAAACTGACTTATATTTGAGGAGAATGTTATAGAAAGAACTTTTCCCCATGCAGGAGCATGATTTAAAGCAGGAAGGCAGGCCTATAGGTCTTTTTTGCAAGTCGATCATTGAAGTGATTACAAACCCTTGAAATAATCACCAATCTTCCTGGAAACAGATAATAGCATCACAGCAATTAGTGTACTTTTTTCTTTTTCCTAGAAAAACTGCTTAACGATACATTTCAGTTTCCTATTTATAACTGTTTCCCCTTCTTTAATGTTATTCCCCATGCAGACATTTACTTTCTGAGATTTCAGAACCTGCTGTTCAGGGCTGCTACTGTTTAATTTCAGTCATTATCTTATCTCTAGCAAAATTATGAAATCTAAATTCTGTTTTACTTGATTATATCTACATGTAGTACCTTAGTAGGTGCACAGTAGGTGTTCAGTGTTTGCTGAACACATGGATTACTTACTGGATTAATTCTGTTCACACCTTTTCTCAAAAAGGAATAAATACTCTGGGAAGAAAATAAAATCATTTAAGTAAAAAATTTTAAACTTTCAGGTATAAAATAAGTCATGTATAACATGGTGACTAATTAGTGATATTCTATTGCATATTTGAAGGTTGCTAAAGAATAGATCTTAAAAGTTCACAAGAAAAAGTTTGTAACTATGAATGGTGATGGATGTTAATGAGACAGTGGTGACAATTTTACAATAAATACAAATATTGAATCATTATGTTATGCATCAGAAATCAGTATATTTCAATTGTACTTCTATATAAAAAAAAAGTTACTGCCCTTTCCTGGGTCCTGGAAACTGAATGGATTGGACTAGCAAATCTCCAAGGTGGGCCTAGCTGTGGCGTCTTATGACTGAGTTATTTTAACGCAGGCTAGTGCTAATTCAGGAGGCCTTGGGAAATGGTATCTTGTTATCAGTTTCTAAGTTTAAAAATGATTCAGAGGACATGTTTCATGTTCCCTATAGTTGCCTCCCCCTCCTTTTCTTCCTTAAGATTTGTGTCTTCAGTTTAAGCTCAAAGAGGTTACAGGGGGCAGTGGAATGCTGTTTGGTTAAGTCTCAGTTTGGATGTGATCACAAGTTCCTGTGACTGGGGAGGCTCAATGGGGAAGAATTCTGGTCTCTGAAAACATGTGCTTAGGCACCTGCCCTCCCCAAAGCACACGCACACAATGATGATGATATTTTGAGGAAGCTTCTTTAGATTAGATGCACACAGAACATCTTGCTGAGGAGGTAATGTTGGTAAAATAAGTCATCAATGATACCAAAGAGGGAGCAACACAGAGATGTCACTCTTCCAGGCAGAAGGAACAGCAAGTGCTAAGGCCTAAGACAAGAATGAACCTGGCTCTCCACAAAAATAAGGAGGCTGATTTGACAGACATGGTTGGTAAGGGGAGAAATGAAAAAGGTAAGGTCTGAGGGAGACAGCCATGTCTTGACTCAAGCAGGGACTCCCACAGACACAAGTTCATGACCTTTATTCTGTGAAGTGAGTTTCTTGGCCAGGCATACTATCCTTTATAGGACCTAGCAGACGGTAGCCTAAGCCCATGAATGTTAAGGTTGGTTAAGATATAATAGGCAAGGAAAGCAGATTCAAACTCAGAATAATCGCTGTTTAAATGGAAACAACTAAGCATCTTTTAAGATAGAAGTTCAATGAAATGAACTTGCCACCATCGAGCTCTGCTGATCTTAGATGTGTGTTTTGTGTTGGGCATCTCTAAAGCTGACAGTGGATTCTAGGTCTAACCTTCAAGGTTCATTCCTGAAACTTTCACATCTATTTTTTTTTTTCATTCCGTCAATGGGCATTTTGGTTGTTTCCAACTCTTGACTATTGTAATAATGCTGCAATGTACATGGTGTTTTCGTATTCTGAGTAAATACCAGAAATGGGATAGATGAATCATACGGAATTTCTATTTTTAATTATTTGAGGAATTTTCAAACCACTTTCCATAATGGCTGCACCAACTTACATTCCCACCAATAATGTACAAGGGATCCCTTCTCTCCACACCCTCTTCAACTTACTGTTTCTTGTGTTTTGGAGAACAGACATTCTCACAGGTGTGAGGTGATACCTCATTGTTTTGATTTGCATTTCCTGCATAATGAGAGAGGATGAGCATCTTTTCATGTGCCTGTTGACCTTAATGTCTCTGGAGAAGTATCTATTCAGACCATCTTCTCATTGTTTTTTATTGCTTAATTGTATGAGTTCTTTATATTTGGGATATTAATCCCATGTTGGATATGTGATTTACAAATATCTTCTCCCACTCATTAGGGTGTCTTTCATTTTGATGAGTTGTTTTTCACTATGCAGAGCTTTTTAGTTTGTTGTAGTACCATTTATCTATTTTTGCATTTATCTTCCTTGAGGTTGGAGTCAATTTCCTAAAGACATCTCTAGGGTTGATGTCGATGAGTATATTGCCTATGTTTCCTACTGTGTAACTTATGGTTTCAGATCTTAATCCAAGTCTTTAATCCATTTTGAATTTTTATATATGGTGTTAGTGGTTATTCCACTCATTTGCACATCTGTTCAGTTTTCCCAAGACCATTAATTGAAGACTTTCCTTGCTCCACTGTACATTCATCACTTCTTTGCTATAAATTAGTTGTCAATGTGAGTGTCAATTCTGGCCCATTGATTTCCATGTCTATTTTTTAAAATAAAGATTTATTTATTTATACATACAAGCTGGGGTACAGGCCAGAGGTGTGGGGCGGCGAGAGGGTTCACCAGAGACAGAGTGGGGAGCAGAACAGGCAGATCAGAAATACACTGCTGAAGGGAGCAGTGGGCGAGGCAGGAGAGGTCTGCCGCATCCTATGGGATTCTCCCTGGCTGGGCGTCAAACTCGCATCGCTGCTGCTGACAGCTCCACAGCGCAGAGCTTAACCACTGCGCCACCAGAGAGGCCCTCCATGTCTATTTTTATTCCAAATATCACTTTGTAGTATAGTTTGAAGTTGGGGACTATGATACCTATATTTTTGTTCTTTTCCTCTGGATCATTTTAGCTATTTTGGAGTCTTTTGTAATTCCTAATTTATTTTGTGATTTTTTTTTTGGTTGTTGTTATTGTTCTATTTCTGCTTCACACAAATTTTCTAGGTTGTTCAAGTCTCTGACCATCTAGCCAGTGACTGGTTATAGAAACTGACTCAGATCATGTTTCCTTCAAGTTAAAGTATATGATAAAAGGCATTGTCTGAAATCCTGCCTACTGAGATTTACCCTCTGCTCTCCTTCAAGACAACTGCTCATAGTGGCGGTGGTGTGCAGAAGTCCGTATACTGCTGGTTGTGCATACTTTCAACATCTATAAGCTAATTGGCCAATAACTCCGTGAAGGCAAGGGACAAGACTGGTGACAGCAGTGTAGGAATGGGATAGTTAAGAGCACAGAATGGGGAGAAATCTCACACAAACTTAACATGCCTCCTAAGTCTGCACTGGTCCCATCCACTAGGTATATCCACTAGGGGACCTACTAGGTGAAATAGTGCTACTGAAATGGTGAACTTAATGAGTAGGAGGATTAGCTAGCATCAGATATCCCATGGTCTCCAAAATGCTAGTATCAATTGGAACTGTTTCTCAAAAAGAAAGTAACAATCTCCCTAAAGGGGATATGGCCTTACTGCAAAATCCTGTGGGCATCTGCTGTGACTCTCCTGATGAGACTTGATTCTGATTTTGCTAAGCATTGTGGTCTTCCAGATACTCTGAGAGAGCTGGGAAGCAGAACTGCTTAGATTGTAGCCTGGGTCACCCAGAGATTGTTTTTGCACTGCCATCTTTTCAGGTCACCTAGAAAGTAAGTGCAAAACATCTACATGTTACATGCTGGGTCTAAAATCCAAGACACCACAAGGTACTGTGCCTCTCTTGGTTGAACAGGCAAGGTGTAGAAGGGCTATTTCAACATGTGAAAACCACAGAATTCCTGGGAATTTTACTAAGGACTTAAGTCCCTACAGTCCCATGAGAACCAGACTATCTTTAGCATACATGTATCTTTACCAAGGCACTAGCCTATCTGGTATTTCCTGCTCTGCATCAATAGTGGACTAATGTAGCAAATCGCTAGTGTTGACATCCAAGGAACATAGTTGTAAAACTATTTCTGTCTCTAACAAGTAAAAGAAAACAACTGCTGGTGGACTCCACAAGACAAAATGGGTAAAAATACAGTGCTAGACCAAATATAAATCGATGCCAGAGCCTGAACTAAGTTGCTCCAATAAGGGTATTATTTCATGTACAGCAATTACAATTCAGACCACAAGATTAAGTTTTATTGTAGAATTCACTGTCATTCTCCAAGACCCATTAATCTTTCTCACTGGTCAAATGGAAGACTATATTTGGTGATATGACAGGAATGACAATGTTTGTAGTAGTTTCTACTCCTTGATGGTTGCACTAACCTCTGTAATTGCTCCAGAGATGTTACTTTTTCACTAATTATTTTAGTAGGGAGAAAAGTTTCTAATGATTTCCCCATGGCCCACAGGGACAATTATTCCTTGGGTCAGTTAAGATTCTGCAAAGGATATCCATCCCACCTACACTTAGGAAATGAACTGTGAAATAGGCATATGGGACTAGGGAATGTTTCAGTGCTCCAATGGGATTACAGTGAAATGGGGTCCAATCTGGCTCTCAAGCCTCTATTCTAACCAATGGGTCACAGTGCTAACTTGAAGCAAATATCCAGAGATTCCAAACAACTTTGGATATTTCTAAGTTCGTATCATTTGAAGAAGCTAGGTAGAAGATTTATAGCACACTTGTATTATAGCACAACATTTAGGTCAAGATATTTGGTCCTGAGAATTAACTCAAGTCCAAGAATTAAGAAACTGTGGTCTTCTAGTTTGAATCAAGCGTCTTTGTTACCTAGATCTGTAAAGTTGAGGCTTTTTTTAACACATTGTTTGCAGGTAGTTTTTAATAGCGCGGTTAACAGGTGGCGTGGGCCATTTTTGCTAATTTTTTAAGTTTAAAAAAAAAGTATAAAAATAAACATATTTATACGTTACCCGCATTCTACCACTAGTCTATAAAAAACGTATTAATACGTGTCCCGTGCTCTACTACCAGTCAACATAAAACGTATAAATACGTTTCCCACATACAATGTGTTAAAAATCAGGTTAAAACTGAAAGCCTAATGCTTTCATTCCTAGAGGCTCTAAGATTACTTAACCACAGTCAGATATTGCTGTGGGTCAGATCATTTCCTCATTACCATCTCTTTTCACCCTCTTCCTCCCCATATGGACAATCTAGCTCAGGCTAGCTTTTAGTGCTTGGTCCTGTTCTATACTCATCAAACAGCAAACTTCAGACAGCTGCCCCAAACAGGACATTGAATATTACATCTCCCGAAGGCAACAAATTCAACCTGATCCAGGCAAGGCATACTCAGCAGTGAGGTTATGACAAAATTTAGTTTCTTATGATTGAGAAAGATTAAAAAAACTAGTTTGTTGTGTTGATTTCTTTAGCTCAATAGTTCACAACCTCAGCTGCAATGGAATCACCAGATGAGGGCAGGAAAGGGAAGCATTTAAAAAAATGCCCTAGATGACTCAGATATACAGCTAAGGGCCTTCTAGTTCCTTCCATATTATGCTATACCAACCTACTCTATCCCTTAATTTTCATATCAGAAATCTGAATAGGTTAACTAAGTTATATAATTGCCCTGAGTTTTACTCAATACCTTGTATTAAGATGTGAAATCAAGGTTCATTCTTGCCCTTAAGTTGTCCAGTAGCCTTGAAAGCAACCATTAGACTCTATTTCCTAGTTTTTGTTTTGAAATCACTTATTCTATGGTGACTACTAAACAGTATCCAATAGACTTATCCTCAGAGGGTTCATGGATCCTGGTGACCAAAGGCATTATCTAGATAAGCAGTTTGATCACTGAAGCTACTAGCTTTCCATCCAGAATACAGATGGATGAACACTGCCTTTCGTCTTACCCAGGCACAACTGATTTCTAAGATCCCACATTTCTTTGATAATCTTTTGCCTACAACTCATTCTCTGGAACCAATCTGGGTATTAGTAGAAGTTCTGTTTGTGAACAATAACAACAAATCAATGACCCTAGTCAGCTTAAAGAAATAAGAATATATTGAAATGTATCCTGGGAGAGTTCACAGATCCAAATAATCTATGAAAGAACCAAAACCCAGGAAATAGTAAATCTCTGAAAACCTTCCTAGAGAGCTACCACAAAAGCCATCCAGTTCTGATTACTCTTAGCTTCTGAGTCTCCAAGTTTCAAATGCCCATAAGAAAACCTATTTAACTCAAAGCAGTTTGAGGTCTTCCCCTATCAAACAGCTGTGATAGTGAGGCAGATCGCAATGCACAGACACCACCCCTGGGGCAAAGGGTAACTGAACCTGCAGCTACCCAACAGAAGGTGACGTCAATTACTATGTTTTTAAGATTCCATTTGTAGTTGATGAATGATAAAGTGAGGGCAAAAAGGCACAGGTTACACTGTATAATCAAACAATTTTAATTGACTTAATAATCAGTATAGGTGCAATTACATGAAAAGTCCCACATTTTACATGTTTATATTGTTTTTGCCTTTATTTGTAAGGTGTTGAAGGTGGGACCCACTCATGAATCTTCTTTCTAGTGGTAGAATAAGGTACATATTGTTGCGGAGTGCCACTCACGTTGAATTTATGGTTTGTCCAGATGAATTTACGAGGAGTAGGTGGTTTTGTTGTTGGAGGATCATCAGTCATACAGTGAAGCCAACGGTGCCTTAAAGGAAGAAAAAAAGAGCATTACGAAGAGGAAGTACAGCACTTGGTAGAAGGGTGGCGAGGGCAGCTCTGAGGCTATTTTGTTGCTGGAACTCTAATCTTAGCTCCATAACTTACTAGCTGAACTTTTCTATGCCTCAGTTTTTTCACCATCTTACTTCCTAAGGATGCTCAAGGATTAAATAATACATATAAAACACCTAGAGAAATTGCTGCAAATACTAGGTATTCAACAGATAATAGCTAATGCTATTATTAGTACTATATTCCATCAAATCTAGGACACCATCAATTTTAAGATATGCCATTGCTTTATGTATTTCTAAGAAAGAAAAAATGCCAATCAAATTATGACACTCTTGATGATAATATTCACTCTAACTTTAGATGTAAAAGTGTATTTTAGAATTGATGAAATACAGTATTACTATTAGATGCTACAACCGCATTCTGGATTATTAGTGTCCTCAGCTTGCTCTGGCTCATGAAACTAGTTTGAAACCCAGTCAGGCTTCTACTAAGAACAGGGTCTCTGCAGGTATCTTAAGTTCAAGCTTAAGTCTCAAACTTTGGAAAGCATACAATTAGCTATATGAAAAATATTAAATCACAGCCCAAAGTTCACGTGTTTCAGTTTTAAGTCTTTAATAATTTAATTTCAATGGACACTTGCTGGGAGGTGCCAGAAATCTGGTCTGAGGGAAGCTGGGTGCACAGAGTAAGAAGGTAAGAGATAAGGGATGCTAATGTGAATGACAGAAAAAGGCAAAATCAAAGTCCAAAAGATAAAAGTAGAACAGAGCACGAAGCCAAGCATCCTCAAATTACCCCAAGACTCAAAGCTCACAAGACAGAGATGACCCTATGAAGAAGGGGAATGAGAGGGAAAAAAGCACTTGCCTTGCTACAAGAAAAAGGGCAAGTGGACATACCTATGAAATAACTAAGACTAAAGCTAATGAGGAAAACATATTATGCTCTATAAGTTTAAGAATATTTGCTAGCAGTTTAATTGATAGATATAGCTAGGTAATTGGCTTAAACCAATAACAGATAAAATATTATTACTGTTGCTGTATTTGTGTCTAAGAACAATTGTATCATGACCAACTAACACAATGAAGAAGTCTGTACATATTGGGCTGGTGTCTCTCTTACATCCTCCAAAGGAAACCAGGGGTTGGCAATGTGATCCGGACCAATAAACCACAACTATTAACATGAGCTCTGAAACCTACTGAGAGGATGACGACCAGAGAGACTCCACTAGCCACACAAAGGAGGGATTTAGCTATCAAAGCCAAAGGCTGTTACTTATCAAGGAGCTTTATATAAAGCTTTAAGGCACAGTAGAAATATTTAACTTTCACCTATTGAGTCAGCTTAAGTAACTAAAGAAAAATTTATTCAAATAAGAGCTGTCAAGGCTACTAAAGGTTAAAATGGTATTTAAGGAACCACACTCTAGAGCTTACATATGCGTATTCAGATACTTAAGTGACGGAATGAAGAAACAGTTGTTGAAAAAATAGTAAATGCTCAAGAAAATGAAAAGAAAAAAAATCTGAAAATATTTAACTAGCAAGTTTACCAACAAGAGTCAAGAATACTTTATTCTCATTAAGGCAGTATAAGGAACTACTAGGAAACAGGAAAATGTTTGTACTGATCTAGGCTAATATAACCCTTCTGTTATTAAATAAAAGTGAAAGAAACTATACCGTCTACTCTTCCACACTAAAGAGTTCTTGCAAAACTAACTTTTGGCTCGGTTATTTTTATTCTAATTAATTAAAGATATCAATGGACTAACACAGCATTGCCTACAAAATTGTATAGCTGGCAACAGACCCACTTCATCAGTTATTATTTGAAACAACAGTATATAAAGTTTCTTAAACCTGATGATAAAGAAGGAAACTGACAGAGGGGCAAAGAGTTATAAATACATAAAAAAAATTATAATTAAAAACACACATTTTTGGAAAAATACAGTGCCCAGATATATTGAAGTTGTGTCAAAATAAATGGAAAAAAGGATATTAAATCAGAATTACAACCCAACTCAAATGGAAATAAATTTTATAAGAGGTCTTCTCCTATTTTCAGTTGTTAAGAGGAAAAAGTGTGTCAAAGAACAAGAAAGAAGATGTATGGGCAAATGCTTACATACAAGGATATTGACTACAGATTTATTTCTATTGGTAAAAAGCATGAAAAGAACAAAACCAAGAATAATAGGAAATATTTAAACAATTCATGGCATATCCAAATGACAGAAGACTAGAGCATCCTTACAAATCATGTTACGGAGTGTATATATTTTATGACTTACAAAAATGTTCATTATTTGCTGTTTAAAAAAGCTGGTTATTTAATTTATTTACCAATACTTAGATAGCATTTGTAAGTCATGGGCACTATTCTGAACATTTTACAAATATTAAACTCATTCAATCCTTGTAAGATTAGTTTGAGACAGATGCTGTTTAATTTACTAAAGGAGGAAAATGGGACACCAAGAGTTTAAATAACTTACCCAAGTTGTTGGAGGTAAGATTCAAACCCAGGGTGCCCTTTTCAAAAGCCCACTTGCATTAGAAACAAAAACAGGCTATACAGCATAGAGAAAGGGGGGAATCAGAATTCTATCAGATGTCAACAGTGGTTTGTCTCTGTGGTACAGTAATAGATTACTCTTATTTCCTTAACTTTTTATAATGAACATGTACTACTTTATAAAAGAATACTAGCAGAGACTTCCTCCTGGGCCTTGCGCGTCTACCCTCTCCTTCCCCGCCCAAGCTCCTCAGTCAGGCCAAGGGGCATCTGAGCTTGACCCTCTTTGTATAGATTGGAGCCCGGGTACTGGGGCAGCGTTGTGTGTCATGTGCCTGGATTCAACCAGTTCAGATGCCAGCTGGGACAGAAAGAGTAACCTAAACCCAGGAACAAACTGGGTCCCATCAGCAATACAAGTTCTACTCAGTGAACGTAGATGACAGCCAACTGAAGAAAGATGGACCAGACTCGTAAGGGAAATATTTCACCATAAAGCTGCTTAAAATGATGTCTTCCAGAAGTCATCCAAACAATTTTCCACTTAACCAAGAAATATTTCCTCTCTAGATGCATGAAATCAAGTTGGTGTATTGTATTGGGATATATACTAACAGATTTTCTAAAACTTAAAAAAAAAAAAGCTGTTAAAAAGAAAAATCTTCCTTCTAATTCAAACCAACTAGAGAAGATTTTTAAATTCTGCCCATCATCTTTCATCTACTTTGAAACTATAAGTAGGTTCTGTCTACTTCTAATCTGTCATCCTATGTAAGCCACCATTAAAAATATGTACACAACAGAATACTAGATTTAGGGAATCTACTTAAACGTGCAATTTTGTAGTATTTTTAAGTCTCTGGCTATTCTGATTTTCTAGAGCAAAAAATAAAGCAAACATTAGTTAGAATCTCTTTCTGTAAAGAATCTGGCAATCTACTGTACCAGGTAGCACTCATTTCAATTCAATTCAGAGATATTTAAATTAAAAAAACAGTACAATTAGAAAAGAAAGAATGCATATGGGGGGGGGGAACCAAAGGGTATTTTACACAACAGCTACCTACTACCTGAAAAAGCAAACATACTAAAAGAAAGAAGACAATATTCTCTGCCATTGACAGGTAGCAATTTATTTAAGGGAATTTTTTTTAAATGGTAACAAATAATTCAGTGTGACAAAGAATTAAAAAGGACAGTTTGAAGTCAGAATAGAATTAAAAGATAAGTCTAGCTTCAAATTCATATAAAAATTACAAAAGTAGTGACAAACATACAATTTTTATATTATAAAATATTTTAGATTTTAGATTGTACCTAAAGAAGCAAAGCAACAGCTGTTTTAAGTAAAATGGTTTATCTACATTCATGCAACAAATATATTTTTTTAAAGATTTATTTATTTATGCATACAAGCTGGGGTGTAGGCCAGAGGTGTGGGGGTGAGAGGATTCACCAGAGACAGAGTGGGGAGCAGAACAGGCAGATCAACTGAAACACACTGCTGAGGGGAGCAGCGGGTGACGCAGAAGAGGTCTGCTGCGCCATGTGGGAAGCTCCCTGGCCAGGAATTGAACTCGTGCTGCAGTGGCTCTGGATAGCATCACAGTATTGCGCCTTAACCCACTGTGCCACCAGGGAGGCCCAACAAATATTTATTGAGTAACTACTATGTCCTAGGTACTAGGACATAGTCACTGTTTTAGGCTGGTGCTGCAGGCCCGAGCAACAGTGAACAAAGTTCTTATCAACAGGATTCACAGCAGTTGGGAAAATAACAGATTAAATTATATATAATAAAACATCAGGCAGAGATGAGTGCTACCAAGAGAAAAACCGGAGCAGGGCAAAGGGACAGAGTAAGAGAGAACAGGGCTCTTTTAGGTAGGCGAGTTTGAGGAGCCACTGCAGCAGGCACTTGAATAAACCAAAGGTGTAAGCCAGGCCTCACTGGAAATCAGCTACTGCAGAGGGCTGAGGTGGGAGTGTGTTCACAGTCCAAGGAAAACAAAGCTAATGTGCCTCATTCGAATCAGAAGCACTATGAACAGGGCCTGGCAGGGCTGAGATGATTCCATAAGGCCCATATGTTGAGGATGTGATTCTAATTCTTCTATGAGGAGAAGCCAATGGATATTTCTGAACAGAGATCTGATTCACACTTTAAAATAATCACTTTAGATTACGGATGCCTTGGTGGTGTGTGTGTGTGGTAACATACATCTAAAGAGGTGTGAACCTATACTTCTGAATCGTACAGTGTTGTATACCAACATTACCTTACTAAGTATTTAGAATACTATTTAGCAATCAAAAAAAGATAAACTCATGCCATTTGCAGCAACATGGATGGAGCTAGAAGGGTTTATACTCAGTGAAGTAAGTCAGAAGGAGAAAGAAAAATATCGGATGGTTTCACGTAAAAAAACAATACAGGGGAACCAAATAAGGGATCAGGAAAATAATTAATGACAATAAGAAATAAAACAAAACAAAATAAACAGGCAACTATAAATCAGAGACATTATGAAGGGAAGAGGGAGGGATCAAAACAAGGCGGGAAGAGCATACGAGGCTATGATGATGGAGCACTGGTGAATTGGTGGTGGGGAGTCTACAGGGAATACACTTGAGAAAAGAGAGCAAACATTGAATAAAAATGAATGTAAAATCTATATAAATTAATTTTTAAAAATTCATTCTCTCTAAAGTACTCAAATGTTTTAGGGACAGACAGTTTCTTGCAGTTTATCTCAATAGAAATTTTTTCTATGTCAATTCCACAATGCAATGTCATTCACTAAAGTTATATATTTTGTGCGAAAATTTTCTCCCAATCTGTAGGGTGTCTCTTTGTTTTGGTTAGTGGTTAATGTCTCTTTTGCTGTATAGAAGCTTTTTAGTTTGATATAATCCCAGTTGTTTATATTTTCCTTCACCTTCTGTGCTTTGGGGGATGTGTCTTTAAAGATGTTACTGAGATCTATGTTGTGTAGTGTTTTATCTATATTTTCTTCTACATATTTTATGGTTTCAGGTGTTATATTCAGGTCTTTTATCAATTTTGAGTTGGTTTTTGTGCATGGTATGAGATGGTCATCTAGCGTCATATTTTTGCAAGTAGTGGTCCAGTTTTCCAGCACCTTTTATTGAACAAACGGTCCTCGTTCCATTACATATTCTTTGCTCCTTTGTTAAAGATTAGTTGTCCATAAATATGTGGGTTTCTTTCTGGATTTTCTATTCAATTCCATTGGTCTGCGTGTCTGTTTTTGTTCCAGTACATACTGTTTTAATTATTATGGCTGAAAATTTTTGCACAAAATACAACTGACAAGGGATTGATCACAAAAATCTACAGAGAGCTTACATGACTCAACAAAAACAAAGTAAACAATCCTGTCAAAAAAATGGGCAGAAGAACTAAAAAAACACTTCTCCAAAGAGGAAATGCAAATGGCCAACAGGTATATGAAAAAATGTTCAACATCACTTATAATCACGGAAATGCAAGTCAAAACCGTAATGAGATACCACCTTACACCAGTGAGAATGGCACACACTAAAAAAACAGGAAAAAACAAACGCTGGCGAAGATGTGGAGAAAAAGGAACTCTCCTACAGTGCTGGTGGGAATGCAAACTTGGTCCAACCACTCTGGAAAGCTGTGGGGAGATTCCTCAAACTACTAAATATGGAGCTCCCACATGACCCAGCAATTCCACTCCTAGGAATCTACCCAAAGGACACAAAAACATTAATTCAAAAAGATACCTGCACCCCTATGTTTACTGCAGCATTATATACAAAAGCTAAGATATGGGAACACCTTACTAAAAAAAATATGATTTAAAAAATAAAAGCAGATGCTTCAAAGAACTGTAGCAAAAAAGTAACTGTTTTAATCACTTAGTGTGTGGAGAGTACTAATGTGCTGCTTGTGACTGTAATCAGACCAGTTGGGAGGCAATTACAGAAATCCAGGCAAGAAAGTGGCTTGGACTAGGGTAACATTATAGAGATAGTGGTCAGATGTGGAATGTTCAGAAAATAAAGCAGAAAGAACGTGCAGGTGGACAGGACGTAGGAGAAAGAATAGCTGGGAGGATGACCCTTAGCTTTTCTGGCTTTAGTAACTAAGTCCTTCAAGCACTTTGGTACATTTCACTTAAGTTTGCTTCTCTATTCACATTGCACATTTAAAGATACTGAGAAGAAATTCAATAATTTATATTTATGTCACCTAAAATGTTTAAAGTGATATAATTAACAAAACTTGCAAATGGAGAGAACTGTTTAGGAGAATTTAATCCTTTCCATTAAAGTTTATCAAACATTCATCAAAGAACAAGAGAAAATTATTGTTCTCTATTTTTATGCAAAAAATGTTCAATTTACTAATCTTGTTATCCTATTTACAAATGAATCCCAGGGCTTAAGAAAACATCTAGTTTTTAAAAACTGCAGCTGCAGGGCCTCCATGGTGGCCTTGGGGTTAATTCTCAGTGCTATCATCACTGCAGCAGGAGTTTGATCCCCAGCCAGGGAGCTAACCCACATAGGGTGCAGCAGACATCTCCTGTCTCACCCGCAGCTGCCCTCAGCATTGTATTTCAGTAAATTCACCTGTTCTGCTCCCCACTATGTCTCTGGTGAATCCTCTCACCCCCCCACCCCCACACCTCTGGCCTGCACCCCAGTTCTTCACACACACATAAAAAAATTGAGGCTGCAATAAATAGACTATTAACTTTAAAACCAAACTGCTATTAAGCCCTTCTACACAAATAAAGCCCTTCAGAAACTAAAAACCTCAAACTGACAAGTTGAATTTATTTAATGCAATTGGGAAATGTTTATGATGTATTAAATGAAGATAATGGGAATGCAAACAAAATATTATGTATAGTCAATAGATGTACATGTCTATGTAGATGGAAGTACATACACATATACATCTCTATCTCTATTGTTATTTATTCTACATAAGGCATGACCAATAAACAATCTCTTCTCACATCCCCTGAAAAACACTTCTTTTCTACTCGAAAGTTTAGTTTCAAATGTTCACTGAATCACTGAATGAAATGTTAACAATGGTTGTTTTGGGGCCAAGGAATTAATTGATTTTGCTTCTAACTCATATTTCTCTGGATTTCTCAAGTTTTCTGTAACAGGTGCATAGTTTTATATTCAGTAAAATATATATAGTGGTGACTGCATTGATTATTTTGTAACTTGGAAAACTGCTTATAATTCTGAAAAAAACAAAAAACTAAGTGTGATTATGAACAGAATTACATAAAAATATTTAAAAGAATTAAAGGAAATATGCCAAATGATATCAGTGGTTGTCTCTTAAAAGGCTATGTGAATTATCCACATCCCTACTAGATCCTTTTCTGATCTCTCCACATTTTTTTAAAGAATAGATTCCATTTAGATTCAAAGAAGCTCATATTGTCAAATCTACATCGACACTTCTCTTTCCTAATCTTACTCAATAACAATCAACACTGGGACTCCTCTCACATTCGTTGAAAAGCTAATTTCTCTTGCCTTTCCTCCTAGCTTGCTCTTTCTTTCTCATTCTTCTTACTCTGTGCTAAGTTCCAGACTCATATATACATGACATCATTTCTCTTGGATTTCTGACAGATATTTCAAAATTACTACACCCAAAGAGATGCTTCTAATTCCCAGCCTACACACACACACACACACACACACACACACACACACACACACACTCTACACTTCACCCAGTCTTCCCTTATCAATGAACAGTGCTACCATCTATCTAATCTCTCATGTCCAAATCTATGAATCGTATAGGATTCTACACTATCACTTAAGTAATCCCCCCACAATCTGCCACCCTACTCTACAAAGTCTTCTAGAACATCTTTGCCAAGTACAAAAAAGCTGACTAAATGATATAAAGTGTCCTAAAGGAATTAATCTGATTTGTCATTTGACATGACCCTGGAAAAACCTTCAATGATGAAATTATTAATTTTTAAAAACCTTTTCAACATATTATTTTAAAAAGAACATATTTGTGTATTAGTTGAGGGAAAAAAAATCAATACATGAAGAGATATTAGTGTGCTACACTAAGGGAGAAAAGACATGTTACTTAGAAATGAACAGAAGATGCCACCAAGTGGGAAAAAAGTATATACACAACAGAAAAAAATTGAGGGAAGACTTTTTTTTTAACTTGAGTCAAAGGATTTCAAGGTTATATTTCAAACCACAAAAAAGCACCTTAATGATGTAAGTAAAAACAGTAATTTTACATTATTATGCATAAAACAGTCCAAACTTTCAGGCTTTTGACCACAACAACATTTTGTCTGGTCAAATTTCATGTAGATACTTATTATTTACTTGATTTATCTGTCATTAATTCTATGGAAAAGCTAGCTACCACAAAATTGAAAATAAAACTTTTGTGTGTCATTAAATATTAACAGATGGTGGCAATTAGCTAACCTGAAACAAAGGGCAATTGAAATTGTTGTAAAACAACCTTTATCATTTCTTTGGTAATTAACTGATACATCGAGTATAATTCAATCAAGTTAAACTAAGGAATTCCTGAAGAAATCTTATTTCTGATCCTATGAGAATAAAACTATAAGAAAATTAGACTATTGCAACAAAGAAAGATAACAAGCTCTACGTTATAGCACAGTATTAAATGACTATAAACTCCAAGAGAGCAAGGACCATAACTTTTGTTTACCACGTGCATGTATAAATCCATCGGTGCCTGACACAGAGTGAGGCACTCAGAAACTAGCTGTTGAATGAATGAACCATTTGTAAGCTGAGTACAGTGCTAGGCTCTCGGTGGCACAGAGATGAAGGCAGATGAAGCTTCCCTACCTACCCCAAACGTTCTCATCAGCACTTATACCTTTTGTTTATCTAATGGTAGACCTAGCAGCCTTGTTGGCGGCTAAGAGATTTAAGGAAATGAAGACCTTCAGACAAGACAAATAAAGTGAAATCATTTTTCCACAAGATTTCTTTAATTTCCGTGACATTTAGTCAAAGAAATCCACCAAAGATATCCCTTGATTCAGTCAAAGCCGCTGATGCTTCTGAAGGAAAACCGTTCTCTAGATGAGATTAAGCAGTTAGTGAGCAAACCCACAGACTATCCAAAGTCACACAGCACCAGCTGACTCAGAGGGCGGTAGACTGGAAACCCTTGCCAACTGGACAATATCATGTGTTCCTCTTGCCGGGAGCCTTTGCAGTAGCTCATGCAGGCATCCAGGAGCTATCTTCTGACTTCCTAGGTAACAAAGGACAGGCTGAAGGCAGACGAGAGCCACACCAGGCGGGAGTAGGAGTGGCCCTACTGAAAAGCTTCAAAAAGCTAACATCTTTAACAACGCCACAAGCACACCTTCAGGATTCCCATTCTCACAAGGAGCATGCGGGTCTACGAGCAGCAACACTCAGGGAAGCCCAAAGACAGCTAGCTAACTATCAGGCACTTAGCATTCCTCTCAATCCAGATGCAGTTCACCAATCAAGGAGCACTTTTACCTCGCAATATAGCTGACAAAATCTAATCTGGTTTCCAGGGTAACAGTGCGAGACATTTAACTGAAGACCAGGTTCTCCTAACCTTCTCACCCATAATTTATGAAGTTAAATTACATACTAGACAAAAATCACACTGAAGTCCTATCTCCAGCACAAACCTTTATCCTGACCTGAAGGCTAGTGCTTTCAACTGTCTACCTCCACACCCACTTAGTTGTCTAAAAGGCACCTCAAATTTAACAAGGACAAAGTATAACTCTTGATTACCTCTTCCAATTCTGCTTCCTTCTCCTACCCTGTCTCCCTCATCTCAGTAAAGGTACCACTAGTAGTTTAGAACCAAAAATCTTGATATCATCATGGACTCCTTTCTCTCTAAATATCCAATCCATCAGCAAATCCTGTTGATTCCATATTACTTTAATATATTTTAAAGAAGCTTCTAAGATGGCCTCCATGATCACATCCTCCTGGTACTCACGCATGCTTGTGTAAAGCTAGTTATTGACTGATGAAGGGGCTAGACTCATTGACTTGTTTCTAATAAATACAATACAGCAAAAATGTGGGATGTCACACCAGAAAATAGGTTTAAAAAGACTGGCTTCCACCTCAGATATTCTCTTTAACTCATTCCCAGATGGTCTGCTCAGCCATCTCCTGTGAAGAGGCCTAGAGGAGAGAGCTTGGAAATAAAACTTTTGAGGTCTACAGCCATGTCGATAACTTTGGCAGCGGGTCCTTCCATGTCATACCTTGCGATGCAGCCGCAGACAGTATCTTTTAAGTCCCTATGCCAGATGTATCCAGCTAAGTTGCGCTAGAATTCCTTTTCCACAGAAATTGTGAGATAATGTTTATTGTTTTAAACTAAATTTGGGATACTCTGTTACATAGGTACAGCTAACTGATACAATCCCAAATCTCAAACTGCAGCACTAGCACCCAAGTCCAGTCTTTATCACTGCTTGCCCAAACATCTACATACGAGTTTCCTGAGTGGTGAGCTTGTTTCCACACTGTCCCCTTCCTCTATTCTTCAGAGGAACCATAATAATACTGAAAAAATGTAAACCAGAATCCAAAAGCAATTAGCTAAGGCCAACCAAAGTAGGCATCTGTGCTTGGCATGAGGTGTGAGAAGGAAGAAGAAGTAGGCATCTGTGCTTGGCATGAGGTGCAGTAGTCTGTTAGAAGTGCCAGAGCCTGCACCAGGAAAGGGTTTCCACACAGGTAGGGAAGGAGTGTAGCAACTTGGTGTGTGGTGTTGGGACAAAGCGAGGTAAGGAGGGAATCCAATGAGGAAGGGGAGTAGCAGCAATAGAATCTTAATCACATACAGAGGAATTGATCAAATAAATAACTGTATTCAGAAAGAACGTAAATATGGAAAAGGAGAAAATCAGAACATAAACTGTGGTGTTGGAATGGAATCCATGACACTGCTGAGGATTCATGGTTTTCAATATATACAGATGAAAACGATAGATACAGAAATAAATATGCCAGCACGTGCGTGTGCACTCTCTCTCTCTCTCCATATATTCTCTAGCATGTTCACTAAGAAGGCCTGAGAGCACTGATACCCCAACAATGAACATGCCTTGCATTCAGATCACTCTTCACTAAAAAATAGCAAGCAAGAAAACAAAACAAATACAGAGGGCTTCTCAGACAAACGGCTGTTTTCATGGGGAAGACAGGGACAAAAAATGATAAACCTGGAACATTTCCTGTCAGGAAGCAAGAATGTGCTTCAAGAATGATAGGGACATTTCAAAAGGACCCCAAAGGAATCTTGAATGGGTTATTAGTCAAACTGAGTTCAATCTGAGCAATACAAAGACCAATTATAATAATGGATTATTACCCACTGACTAAAATAGGAATTATTACTGACTAAAATAGGAATAATATATATACACACATATATAAGTGAGTTGATTGAAAGTCTCACTGTTACAGGGCAGGAGGAGGGGCACTCTGGGACCCCCAAACCTGTCTGCTCTAAATGGGTTCTGCCATCCACCGCAGCAAGACAAAACATAATCTAGTGCATAATACCTTCATGGAGAGTAACTTTAGCAATTAGTGTGCAATAAAGAGAAGAGAAAGAGAAAAAATATATAGCATCCTCTTGTGGAAAAAAGCCCAGCCAAACAGGGTTGGCCCACAGTAGGACTGCTGAGGCCCAAAAGCTGCCATGAGTCTAAGGTACCTTTTGGTGGGGACCCACAGAATAGGTGCAGAGGGGGCCAGGCAAGCCGGGAAGGAACGGAGCAAAATCAAAACCCAAGACAAGATAAAGGCTGCTATTGTCAGCCGCCCCATGGGTCTCTCACCCACGTCTCTGTCACTTTCAAATGTCTCTTCCACGTTCCCCAAGTTCCTGGTACAAGTCCAAGGCCAAGAAGCAAGCGGGCTTCTTTACATGGTTCTCTGCTCCATGTGCCTCCTTCAGGGCTCCTTCTTGATGCCCTCCCCTCCTCCTCCCTGTCTTCTCCAGTCTCTCCTCCCTGATCAGCTCTACCCTCCCTTGGGTGGGGTAAGGAATTGGGAACCTCCTCTTTCGCTAGGGGTTACCCTGTTACATGAGGAGTGATGGGATAATCTCAAAATATCTCCCCACAAAATGCAAATTAATTAGCATGTAAAGGCAAAATGAGTATCTTTAGCATGGAGACACTGAGCAGGCACATCCTAATCCAGGGACAGAAGTTATCAGTGATGGGACAAATCAAAATTCTGTGCTACTTAATACAGTGCAAGAAGAGGAACATGACAATGCTTCTGCTGCATTTGTGCCAAAGATGCAAAGCCTGAACCTAGTCTTGAGGAAACACTGGACAAACCCAAACTGAGGGACCTTCTACAACAGAACTGGCCTGTGATTTTCAAAAGTGTTATGGTCAGGAAAATAAAAGTTCAGGAACCAGTTCAGTGTGAAAGAGACTAAAGACAGAAATGAAACACATAAGAAATGTGTATTTAGATCTTGTTATAAAGGACAGGGACGGGGGGCCTCCCTGGTGGCGCAGCGGTTAGGCGCTGCGCTGTGGAGCTGTCGGCAGCGGCAATGCGAGTTCGATGCTAGGCCGGGGAGATTCCCAAATGGTGAGGTGGAGCTCTCCTGCCTTGCTCGCTGCTCCCCTCAGCAGTGTGTTTCCATCCATCTGCCTGTTCTGCTCCCCACTCTGTCTTTAGTGGACCCTCTCGCCGCCCCACGCTTCTGGCCTGTGCCCCCGCTTGTATGCATAAATAAATAAATCTTTAAAAAAAAAAAAAGGACAGGGACAGGGATAACACTTGCGTAGGGCACGAACGTTGGTTGGTAGAGGTGTATCACTCGTTTCCTTAGCTCAAGGTCAATGAAGCATAATGTCCTTGTCAGCGGGGACTACACCCTGAAGTACTCAGGAGTGATAGGACGTCATTTTGGCAGCTTCTTTGAAAGCACCCAAATATTTCTAATTATTCAGAAATTTTGGGATTGTTCCCATTTTAAAAAAACTGTAAAGCAGGTCATCTTCCACCTTACCTTCCCATACCTTTCAAAAAAATTTACAAAAAAAGTTTGTGTTTACCATGGCTTACAAGATCTATATGACTTGGGCCCTAGCTTTTTCTCTTACCACATTTCTAGCATCTTGGCATCTGAGGATTCACGGTTTTCAATATATACAGAATATTCGTTCCATTCCAGGCAAACTGGCTGAATTGCCACTTGGACACAAGCAGACATCTCAAATACCCAGGGCTTTTGACTTGTTTCTGATGCCTAAAGCTCTTTCCACCCTCCCCTGGCTTGCTTCCTTCCCTCTTCAAATGTCACTTTCTCAAAGAAGCCTTCCCTAACCGCTACCCTTCCATTGCTTTTTTACAAATGCCAGCTTCATATTACTTCTTTGCATTTATTGCTGTCCAAGATACATCAGACATTTGTTTTTCTGCCTCAGCAAGAACTAGTTTTGGACCTCCCTGGTGGTGCAGTGGTTAAGTGCTGTGCTGCGGAGCTGTCAGCAGCAGCAATGCGAGTTCAATGCCTGGCTGGGGAGCTTCCCACATGGTGCGGCAGACCCCTCCTGCCTTGCCTGCTGCTCCCCTCAGCAGTGTATTTCCATTGATCTACCTGTGCTGCTCCCCACACTGTCTCTGGTGAACCTTCTCGCCGCCCCACGCTTCTGGCCTGTACCCCAGCTTGTATGCATAAATAAATAAATCTTAAAAAAAAAAAATTAGTTTTATTCATTTTTGTAAGCCTAGTGCCTACAATAGTTCATGGCACTTGGTAGGTGTGCAGTAGTTATTTGAATGAATAAAGCTGATAAATTGTATGTGTTTTCATTACATGTAACGTAACATCTAGCTCACTAATTAAAGATAAATCAACCCAATTTCAAATCAGAATTCTACAATGAATTATACTCAGTAAGGAGGTGGGGTGTATCTGAGAAATTAAACAGCTGAGCTTGTCCAACACTACTTCTGTCCACAAAGACTCATCATATACCTTTGTTTCCCTTACAAACAAGGGCCATCAAAGATATTCAGTCCTTAGTCTCCATTCCACAAAAAAATGCAGCTCTGTATCCTCACTTGCCCTCAGGCACCTGCCAGAGTCATGTTATCCTCTACAGCTTTCAATTTCTTTTTCATGTGATTTTAGATTATATAAAAAGGACTTGTTTGGATGAATAATACTTTTATCTTTTCAAAATTTTTTCCACTACTTTATTATTTCAAATGTGTTTCATCTCATGCAATTTAAATCACTTCCTAATCAAGTGATAGAGGTTATTTACACCCTCACTTCCACGCCATCTCCCAAAATAACAGACGCTAGGCATAATGCTGGATGAGTGCTTTGAAGACGACAGTTGTCGATCTCAAGAAGCCAGTCCATAGGCCTCCCCCATCTCCCACCAACTCCACCCAAAAAAATAACCAAGCAAATAAAACTAAGAGAGCATCATATCTTCTAAAGCTAGCAGTTCACTTTGAGACAATGGTCTCAAATAGTGCCCCTGACACACAGACCGTCCCTTTGGAGAAGGACACCTCAATCACAGCTCTTCAGAATTTAACAGAGCCATAGGTTACTATTCCCCACTAAAAACAGGGCAAAATCCAGCCATAAATGTAGCATCAATGCTGCTGCCTCAGATTAAGAGCCAGAGTAGACCAGAGGTTGAAAATTGGTTATAGGTGAAATCTTACAAACATGTTTTATTTATCTCACAGAAAGTTTTAATAAAAAATTCTGTACAGGGGCCTCCCCGGTGGTGCAGCGGTTGGGTGCTGCGCTGTGGAGCTGTTGGCCGCGGGCGATGCCGGTTCGACGCCCAGCCGGGGAGAATCCCACATGGTGCGGCAGATCTCTCCTGCCTCGCCCGCTGCTCTCCTCAGCAGTGTATCTCTGATCTGCCTGTTCTGCTCCCCACTCTGTCTCTGGTGAACCCTCTCGCCGCCCCGCACCTCTGGCCTGTACCCTAGCTTGTATACATAAGTAAATAAAAAATTCTTTAAAAAAAAAAATTCTGTCCAATCAAGTAGTGTATTTAAATAAAATAAAAAGAGTGCCTCCTTAGTCACATTTCAAAGTGCTCTGGGCCACACATAGTTGGTAGATGCGCCACCAGCACAGATAACATCATGGCAGAAAGTTCCATTGGATGCTGCTATATTTAAATTCACAAACATTAAAAAAATTAACATTTAAAAAACAAGAGATCTCACAGGGAAATACAAATTTCTACTTTCTTTTGAAAAATCCTATCTAGAGAAATCCTTGGTTGAACTCTCACCTAATGGAATTGGTAAGAGCTGTTTGCCCTCTTTGATGCAATATGTGTTTTTCAGTTTATTACAGCCTCCACTACTTATTTTCTCACACCTACATTTCACTCACTTGTGTTCCACGTCTGGGTTTTTAATTGAGTCCGTAGAAGGGAAGTGAATATTCACATTATCCTAGTTTCTATTAATAGGGCCCAAAACTTGTGATGACCAAGTTCAACCAAAATAAAATGTCAGTTAACTTATTTTTAGGTTTTTGGTGACGTTTTCTACACTAGACCAACCAGAAAGTAGCTTCAGAGTTAACTCTATATCAAGCACATGGTTTTGTTTCAGCAATTTATGAAATAGATATAAAAACTTCATTTAGAAACATTTTATACAAAATTTGGTAGTTCAAGAGCACTTAGGATTCCCCAGACCCTATCCTTTGTTCCCGGGAAGTAGTTTGGTTCCATAGTTCTGGGTGAAGCTAGAATGTAGAATCAGATAGGGAGCCTCTCTTATAGGACAAAAGTCTCAGTATGAGGATATCTGCTGAAAACAGCAGGCAGACATTATGGCCACATTAGCATAACCAGCTAGATCACCTCGACAGGAAGTTAAGTGTAAACAGAAATTAGAGATAGGATGTTTTAGGAGTAATAGCTTTGGTGCCCCCCCCAGGGCAACTGCCCCATTCCCTCCCACCTAGCTTGTGCCAGACTATGATGCATCCAACCCACACCCTGTCTTGCACCTTCCTCCCTACTGCCCACTTTCCCTGAATCTACCCCCTTCTAATAAAAATGGAGACTGGGCCAGGGAAGGCAGCCGTATCTCCACAGATGTGAGCATTCAGGCTGCACCTCCAGAGGGATGGTCCCTCTAGGTGACCTTTTCTCTCTCTCTCACTACGTGGACTCGAGTCGTTCTTTCTTCGTCCCAAGCCCACTTTCAACGTTGCTGCCCCGCGAGGCAACACACTTCAAACTAGGTATGTTATAAAATTATGGTTTTATAGATCTAAGGAATTCTGGGGTTCTCATTTTATAAGAGATAGTTCCAGAGATGTTAAGGAACTTACTGAAAGTCAAACTGTACACACCATCACATATCCCAACATATATTATGGTGTTATACATCTATGAAGGCATAGGGTCTATGTTCTCTCCTGCTGAACTTGGGTAGTTTTCTAACTGTCCTGATTAATGGGATGTGGAATTGATGTTGATGAGTTCCAAGAATAAGTCAAATAGTACAATATGGCCTCTGCCTGTTGCTTTCTTAAGAGTACCTGCCACAGGAATCTCAAGCTAGGTGAAAATAATCCAGCCCAAAGTCCCAGCTCCCAGCCAGCACTAAATACCATGCACTGACTGAATCAATGTTCAGATAATTCCAGTATCTTGCTTTTGACCCTTCTACCTGAGGCCTCAGGTATCCTGAAGCAGAGATAAGACATTTTGGCTATCTTGTCTATACTCCTGACCCACAAAAATGATGTTTTTAGGTGCTAAGTTTTAGGGAAACTTTTACACAGTCATTGTAACTGGGACAAGAGATGCTTTCAGAACACCACTGACAGCTTCATAAATAAATATTCAATAAATATTTGTTTAATGAAACTGATATTACCAAATAAAATAAAATGTTGACTTGGCTTACCATTCAGGGGGCACCATGCTTCCATCCACGTCCCAGAATGTGTTTTTTCCATTCATTTCAGTAGTATATATAACCCATCGGTGACGGCCTAGGTAGAAAGACAAACATTTAGAAAAATATAAGGAAATACCAAAAACCTTAAAAAAAGCATAAGTATATAATATCAAAGAAAACAGTTTAATTTAGACTTTTATGTGCTCTTACATCAGAGAAATTTAATAGCGCCGTCTGAATACTAATGAAGGCAAGCTCCAGGAAGTCTGTGACACGCTTTTATCAGCAACCTGATGGCTGCCACAACAAAGTCCCTGTGCACAGACTGAGACTCACTCTGTGGGTAGTTAGCAGGCCTTTCCCAGAGTGGTGAGCCCCTGCTTCTCCCCTAGCTTCCCTACAAACAGATTAACAGAGACGGTAGGGAATGTGTTCATGCCCATTCAGGCTATTCATGAGAGAAAGTGCGCCTCCTGTGACTTATACAGGAGAAATGTATCCACAGCAATCATACTTGAATTATGTTTCCAAATAAATATTATAAAATGACCATCAGCAATCCTCATGGGTATATATAAAATTAAGCATTATAAAAGATGCTTAGATAAGACAGTGCATGTCCTCAAAATAGCATAGCTGTAATAATTATTTAACAATTTTACATGGAAGAATTGGGGGCCTAACAATTTACAAAACTGTTTGTATTGGGTCCTTAACTTGGGCAGACATAGATTAAAATAAAAACTTGGCACTTATTAACAGTGGACTAAAGCAAATTTTGTAAGTCTCAGTTTTTTAAAATCTATTTAAGTAGATGATTATGCCGACATCTTAAGGTTGGCATGAAAATTAAATACTACAAACATACACTTAATTTAGCATATAAGTACACAATAAAAGTAGATTACTTCCTTCCCTTCTTCACTGCCCCAGGCCCCATACAGAAAATATTAAATTCACCCCTACAATAAATTTTAAACCAAAAAGCAGAAGGTAATCTGCATTTACAATTATCCGAAGTAAACATATAATCAATATTTAACAACTAATGTTATTTAAACATGACCTTATTAAAAGAAATAGATTTCAGTGGATTTGCGTCTTCTGTTAGAAGAATTAACAAAAGGAAAACATAATCCAATGAGGTAGGGGAATGTGAAGGCAAATGAAGGAAACTATGGGAAAGGTTTCATAGTCACAAGTTATAAAGGGTCAGAGTGTTGAATACTGTATACCACCTAATTCTACTTGTTTCTTGTGTTTCCTTCCAAAACTAAATGTGCATACAAAAACCATAGATTTTCTCCCTTTGAGGGTATCAAAAATTACCCTGCAATTAGAGTTTTTCATGTTACACACACCTATGACATCCATCAATATAAAGTTTAGAGGTTAATGCCATTCTTAATAGCAATAAAGTAGTACCCCCCCAAAAAAACACATGTAATTCATCAGTACACAATTGATAAACATTAATGGTGATTTTATGTATTTTAAAAACTATAATAACATTAAATTATACAAGTTTCAGGTATGCATTCTTAAATTTACTACTAAAACAACACTGCAATAGATGTCTGTGTTTTGCAAGATTATTTGTAGAATGAATTCTCAACAGAACTGCTAGGACAAAAGATATGTGCAATGTAAATTTTGACAAATATTACCAATTGTCCTCTAAAAAGACTGTATTAACCTATATAGTCTTATAGCCCTTCTCTACTTCAGGATTTGTTGGATTGGCAAATACTTCAAAATTGGATAGGTGAAAGGAGCAACTTTTTCAACTGCATTTGTGTAATTACAAATCAGGATGAGTGTCTTTTCATGCCTTTCTCAATTAATTTTGTTTTCCTATGAATTTTCCTTTTCTTTTTTTCTATTGAGTTTTTCATTCTTTTACAAGTGCTCTGTAAAATTACCTTGTATATTACGGAAAACAGAGTCAAATCAAATCTCTATCTCATTATTCATATAAAAAAGAAAGATACTCACCAAAGAACTGCTTGTTGTCTTCATAGTACTTGTTGCCGTATTTGTCTTCACCCACTAGTGTGCCGACCCTCACATCATTTGCCCTGTGAATGCCCAAAAGATATTTAAAAAATGACTCTATGTTCAAAACACAAGTGTAAATAAAGTGTGAAGACCACCTTCCAAAACAAAAGCTAGTGACCCAAATGCCACGCTTAAATCACACTAAATATATCTAAGCAATTTTGTCAAATAACAAGACTCTCTTGTCTACTATCCCAGGCAATGAGACACTGAGTTGGCAGAAACCTTCAAGAAATCAGGAAGTCAGTATTTTCATCTTACAATGTCTCCTGGCTTTCATGCGATTTGCTTGTCCTATTCAACGAAAGTCCGCACTAATAGGGACTATTATGATCACTTCGTTCAAAGCTTTACTGTACAGAAAAGGAAAGTGAAGGGGAGTGAAAGGGAGAAAAAAAAGTCCCCAAGGTCACACAGAGGTTCGCAATCTTGATTATTCTCCAAGAAACAAGGCAAAGGTGCAGCCCAGATGCCCTGCCTCCAGGCCACAGTTGTGTCTTTAGGGTAGGCTTTGGTGCTGTCTCCAGGAGACTCCGGGACAAAAAAACAACCTCGGCCAAGGCCAAGGGGAGACAAGGCCGGTTGCCCTTGACAAGAGATGTGGATTCTTCAGGGTGACATAGACCGGTTCCCTTTCCAAGACACTAGTCAGCGCAACCCCAGCTCCGATGGCAAGAGCAAGGTCGCTTACCTGAAGAAAATTCGAAGATAGCCGCTGAGACCGCCGTGGCCGGTAACCTGCTGCAGCCCGCGCTTTAAGACCTGCACTAACTCCATCTTGCCCCGCAGGCCCAGCCTCCCGGGTGCGCCGCACAAAACGCACCGGTGGGAAGCGAACCCTCAAGCTCAAGGAGCCGACCACAAAAGGTTCTCACGCACGCGCGTCAGGAGGGTGAGGTTCTGCGCATGCGCGGAGGTGGAGCTCCGCGGCGCGACCACTTTTTAAGTTTCTGAGAAAAGTGCTGTTGTTTTCCGTGGGAAGCACAGGCCCGGTAAATTACGCGTTTTCAAGAGGTTGCATTTAGAAAGAAGGGAATGTGTTGGGAAATGTAGGACAAAGGCTGCGCCATTTTAGTTCCTACCGCCATTTAGAGATGAGTTTCACTTAGGTACAAGCCTCCCGTAGACAGTGGCGCGGCCGTCCACCTTTTTCTGGCCAATCACAGCCGACTGGTGTTCTTTGGTATGTGCCCCTCACATACCGGCATGTATGGAGCTCTAGAAAGGTCACTCAATCACAGCCCGACTGGTGTCTCCAGGCATGCGCGGTAAGCCTAACTATAAAAACCAGCCTCCCGGCCAGTCGGGCCTCCTTGGAACCAGTGCGGCTGGTTTTGTTGGTTGGGCCCGAGCTCGGGCTTGTGAATGAAGTTCCTCTTGTCCTTGTAGCGGTGCGCTGGTTCTTTCTTTGGGTAGTGCGTCTGGACTTGGCACATTTCTGGGGGCTTGTCGGGGATGGCCCACCACCCTTAGAAGCCCCCAGACACCGGAGGAAACTTCGCCGCGGCTACTTGCTTTGGTAAGTTCCCGGCGGAAACCGTTTGATCGGCGGGCTCGGCTTAGGCGGACGCGCTGGGAGGCCACAGGCGACGGGCGAGGAGACGTCCTCTACCCCTTCTGTATGTTAACCAGGCAAGAAGAGGTTTTAGTTTCTGCCCTTGGCTTGGGCCAACGGCGATTAAGAAGTAGCACTCGTCCCCTTTTCGTTAGGGTTGAGAGTGTGAGTGCGGCGGCCGTCTGTCTTTGTGTTTTACTATTTGATCATGGGGGCATCTGTGTCCACTCCATTAACTCCTCATCTTTCCAACTTCAAGGACGTCCGGCGACGTCCGGCGTTGTGCCAGCGACCTCAGACTCGATGTTAAGCGTTCCAAACTTACTACCTTTTGTTCTGCAGAGTGGCCCACCTTTGGCGTCCGATGGCCGCCAGAGGGATCCTTTGACTTATACCTTGTAAAGCGAATTAAGGCGGTTGTAATGCGAGAAGGGCGACTGGGTCATCCGGACCAAGTCCCCTATATCCTGGTGTGGCAGGACTTGCTCACTAACCCGCCGCCTTGGCTGCGGTCCTTTCTACCTCCACAGGTTAAGAATATCCTGGCTGCAAAAGTCCCAGACCGGCCAGTACGGGGAACCGTCTCTCCGGTGTACCAACAAGACACAGAAGATCTCATTTTTCCCCCCCCCTACCAGGGACGGCCCCTCGGATACTGGGCGGGGCTGGGGCTGGGGCCGCTGGTGGGGGTGGGGGAGGCCTGCTGGAACCAACCAGGAGAATGGGACCGGGGGCAGGCACTAGGGCCGCCCAGGCCACCTTGCCCGATAGCACGGTCTTACCCCTCCGGGTGGCGGGCCCAGAGGATGCTCAGGGAAATCAGCCCATGTACTACTGGCCATTTTCCACCAGCGACCTCTATAACTGGAGGGCCCAAAATGCCCGGTTCTCTGATAATCCTAGAGACTTAATCAGCCTTTTAGATTCTGTCCTGCTCACCCATCAGCCCACTTGGGATGACTGCCAACAGATGCTCCAGGTTCTCGTCACAACAGAGGAGCAGGATCGAATTGTAGGAGCCGCCCGAAAACTGGTACCGGGAACTGACGGACAACCCACGACTAATGCAGCTCTTATAGATGGGCCTTTTCCTTTGACCCGCCCTAACTGGAATTTCAGTTCGGCAGAAGGTAAGGAGCGTCTCCAAGTCTACCGCCAGACTCTTAGGGCCGGCCTCCGTGCCGCGTCCAGAAAACCCACCGATTTGGCCAAGGTAGGAGATGTTCAGCAAGGGAGGGAGGAGTCAGTATACCCCTATGGACCCAGAGGCCCTTGAAAACAAGGTGGCTGTAATCATGGCTTTTGTTAACCAGGCAGCCCCAGACATTAGACGAAAGCTACAAAAAATAGAACGCTGGGAGAAAAGTCTATTCAGGACCTTATGGAGGTAGCCGAGAGGGTCTGTAATAACCGTGAGACCCCGGAACAACGTGAAATACGAATTCGCCAAGAGGACCATAGGATCAGGGCGGCCGAACAGGCCCGCAACACTCGGGACATGGCCCGCATCTTACTGGCTGCAATCCCAACAAGCGGGCTGGAAGGGGGATGACAAGCACTCGCGCAATAGCTCTGGAGAGTGAAACCCGGGGTCCTGGTTCCAGAAAAACCCTACAGCATGATCAGTGTGCAATTTGCAAACGACTGGGACATTATGGGCCAGAGACTGTCCAAATCGAAGGTCTAGGGTCCCTGCCAAGGCTTCCAATCAAAACCCCACACACCCCTTCTCACGTCCGGCACCCGTCCCTGTGCTGGTGACAGAAACCGAGGATTTGGTGGGGCGGGGTTCGACCTCCCTCCACGAACCCTGGGTAACCCTAAAAGTGGAGGGAACACCGGTAGACTTCCTGGTCGACACGGGAGCACAAAATTCGGTTTTAACTCACCCATTGGGTGCGATGACTTCAAAAACAGCCTTGGTTCAAGGGGCCACAGGGTGCAAGCAATATAATTGGACTACTAAATGCAAAGTAGACCTAGCGGGGGGAACCGTGTTGCATTTGTTTGTTGTCATACCAGAGTGCCCTTACCCCCTGATAGGCCGGGACCTCTTGACCAAAGTAGGTGCTTACATATACTTTACCCCGGCCGGACCTGAGGTGAAAGATTCAAAAGGAATGGCCCTACAAGTTCTTACTCTCCAGCTCCAGGATGAACATCTGCTATGTGCACCCACATCCCCACAGCCACCAGATAATTAGACATGTGGCTCTCGGCTTTCCCAAAGGCCTGGGCAGAGACAGGAGGCCCTGGGCTGGCAAAACACTGCCCCCCTGTTGTGGTGACCTTAAAGGCAACGGCCACGGTAGTGAGGGTTAAACAATACCCTATGACCTGGGAAGCGCGCCAAGGGATTACTCCTCATATCCGACGTCTATTGGACGCAGGAATTCTAATACCCTGCCAATCCCCCTGGAACACACCATTATTGCCGGTTAAAAAATCTGCCTCGATTATCGCCCAGTACAGGACCTCCGGAAGTCAACAAGCGGGTAGAGGACATTCACCCAACTGTACCAAACCTTACACCTTACTTAGCACTCTTTCCCCAAACCGTCGTTGGTACACAGTTCTAGATCTTACGGATGCTTTCTTTAGCCTACCCTTAGCTGCAAACAGTCAACAGCTATTTGCCTTTGAATGGCAAGATCCAGATCGCGGCATCAGCGGTCAGCTCACCTGGACGAGACTGCCCCAAGGATTTAAAAACTTGCCGACTCTTTTCGACGAGGCCCTTCACGAAGACCTCCAAGAATGCCGCCAGCTACACCCAGAGGTAACCCTCTTACAATATGTGGACGATCTCCTCGCCGCGAACGACATGGAAGCCTGCCTGCAAGGTACTCGGGATCTGGTGGGGGCACTGGGGGAGTTGGGTTATAGGGTCTTGGCTGAAAAGGCCCAGCTATGCAAAGAAGACGTTACCTACTTGGGCTATCGAATCTGTGAAGGGCAGCGGTGGCTGACCGATGCTCGAAAAGAGACCATCCTCAAAATCCCTGTCCCTACCTCCAGAAGACAGGTATGTGAGTTTTTGGGTTCTGCAGGGTACTATAGACTCTGGATTCCTGGGTTTGCCAACCTAGCGCAACCCTTCTATTCAATCACAAAGGAGTCTGAACCCTTCGAGTGGACCCCTGCCCATCAGCTGGCATTTGAGACCATTAAAAAGGCCCTGTTGTCAGCACCGGCCGTGGGCCTCCCAGACATAACTAAGCCCTTCCACCTCTACATAGACGAACGACGAGGGGTGGTTAAGGGGGTCCTCACCCAATACTTCGGAAGTTGGAAGCGGCCAGTGGCATATCTGTCAAAAAAACTAGAACCTGTGGCCACTGGGTGGCCCCCTTGCCTACGCATTGTTGCAGCTACTGCTGAGATATTTAAGGATTCTCAAAAACTGACCCTGCGTCAAGTGACTTATGTCTCTACCCCCCACGCCTTGGAGGCGGTTGTCCGACAGCTGCCCAGCCGTTGGATTAGCAATGCCTGCCTGACGCACTATCAGTCTCTCCTTCTCAATCCAGAAAAAGTTGTGTTCCAGCCTGCTACCGGGCTCAACCCTGCCACCCTGCTGCCCGACCCGGACTTGGATGCCCCCGTCCACCGGTGCCTGGACATCCTGGCGGACGTCCAAGGAATCCAACCAGATCTCAAGGACACCCCGCTCCCCGATGGCCTAGTATGGTTCACGGATGGTAGTAGCTTCGTTCAGGACGGGGTTCAGAGGGCTGGGGCAGCAGTGGTGTCCCTGGATACTATTATCTGGGCACAACCCCTGCCACCGGGGACCTCAGCTCAGAAGGCCGAGATAATTGCTTTAACGCAAGCATTACGCTTGGCAGAAAACCAGGCTTTGACTGTATATACTGACAACAGATAGGCATTCGCCACCGCTGTCCTCCACGGCGCTGTCGTCCTCGGCGCTATCGAGAGCGCGGCCTCCTAATGGCAAATGGTAAGGACGTTAAAAATAAAGACGAAATTCTTGCCCTTCTGGAAGCACTCTGGTTACCACGACTACTGGCTATAGTTCATCACCCAGGACATCAGACGGATTCGTCTATCCCCAGCATGGGTAACCGCTGAGCTGATCAGGCTGCTCGGGAGACAGCTCTAGAGCCTTGCAATATTCTCCCCATCCGCTTCCCGGATCTGGGTAATCGCCATCTGCCTGAGAGGCCTGCCTACTCCGCAACTGACTTAGACTTTGTGTCTGCTCAACACAGACAACAGCGTAAAGATGGCTGGTGGACAGACTCTTCCGGGGCCATCATCTTGCCCCACTCCCTCGCAAAAAGACTTGCTCCGAAGCCTACATCGGGCTACCCACTTGGGGGTCCGAAAAGCCTTGGACCTCCTCCGCCACTGGAAAATCCTGGTATACCAGTCGACCCAACTTGCTGAGGACGTAGTGCGCAGCTGCCAAGCCTGCACTTGGTAAATCCAACTACAACCAGGGCCCCGATGGGCACCTGATGGAGGGGAGACTGGCTGGGGGCCCAGTAGGAGATTGACTTCACTGAGGTAAGACCGGGCAAGTACGGGTATAAGTACCTCCTAGTACTGGTCGATACGTTCACGGGGTGGCCAGAGGCATACCCTACAAAAGGGGAATCAGCGACGGTAGTGGCTGATCTTCCCCCGGTATGGTTTCCCTTTGTCCATTGGCTCCGACAATGGACCGGCCTTTGCCTCTACAATTGCGTCAAAAATCGCTGCGTCCCTGGGGGCCTCCTGGAAACTCCATTGTGCTTATCGACCACAGAGCTCAGGTCAGGTAGAGCAGCTGAATAGAACCCTAAAAGATACCCTCACTAAGTTAATCCTGGAGACTGGCGGTGACTGGGTGACCCTCCTCCCCTTCGCGCTATTCAGGGCCCGGAATACCCCTTGCCGTTGGGACTGACCCCCTTTGAAATTCTGTACGGGGCCCCACCCCCGATTAACCCATCAGCCTTAACGACTAATCCATTCCCTTCTGATTGTGAACTTTTTCTTTCTGTGTGGGCAGCCCAACAAACACATAAGGACATGTGGCCCCAGCTCCAGGCACTGTATCAAGAACCATCCTGCGCTGCGCCGGTCCATGCCTTCCAGCTCAGCGACCTTGGCCTGGTAAAGCACCACCGGAACCGCGGGCCCCTGCAGGCTCGGCGGAAGGGTCGTATGTCGTCCTGGTCACCTCGACAGCCGTCAAGGTCGATGGTGTCGATGCCTGGATCCACCATTCTCACGTCCAAGGGGCAGCCGGCATTGCTGACGGCTGGGAAGTCAAGCAGCACCCCACCAGCCCGTTCAAGCTCTCCCTTCGTCGTCGTGATCATCCTCTTACTCCTTCTGCCACCAATGGGCAGCAACCCCCACACTCCAATGCGCCTCACGTGGATTGTCCGGAGCGGGGAGAATTATGAGGTTTGGAACCAATCCACTGCAGTGAAACCAATTGGGACCTGGTACCCTGATCTATTTTTCAACCTAGAATCCTCAATGGGGGGATTCCAGGATTTCTCCCCATCTCACCTCTCCCGAGCCCGACAAACTATGAGGAAAAACGGGTTTTTCACCTGCCCGGGATATAGGACAGGTGCCTGGCGGCGGCGTTGTGGGGGGATGGAGAGGTTCTATTGTGCTGCATGGGACTGTGTGGACAGCAATGATGGCGAATGGAAGTGGAAAGTTACCCCTGATTTAATCACCATGTCGTTTGTCAGGGCTTACCAGCCGACTGCCGTTTTTCCTGACAGCAATACTATAAAAATATCCTTCACTGGTCAAGGGAAACTCGAAAGCCGGTGGGTTAACGGTTTGACCTGGGGCCTTATGTGGTACCAACAGCCCTGGCATGGCACCATTATGCAAATTCTCTTAAAGGTGGAACCTACCCAGACAATCGCCCTAGGGCCCAACCAGCTACTTGCTGTCCAGGATTCCCAAGAGGACCCTAAAACCAATCGGTCTACTTCCGCCAGGACCTGATCCATCACCTCCTTTGACTTCACAGCCGACAGCAGACCCCTTATGGGACCTACTGGTGGCTTCTTATACTGTCCTCAATTTAACCCCAATGCCACTAACTCCTGCTGGCTCTGTTACGGTCTCAGACCCCCTCTTTATGAAGCAATAGGACAGGTGGACAGCTTCACACTATCCACCAACCACTCGGCCTGCCCATGGGGAGCTGAAAATTCAAAACGAGGATTAACGATGCAGGAGGTGACAGGGTCAGGGGTATGTGTGGGCTCCGTCACACTGCCAGGCAGGTTATGTGCAACCAGACCATCCCCATCCTCCGGGCTAATGCTACCCAGTACATCATACCTAATGATGATAGTTGGTGGATCTAAGGGCTGACGCCCTGTGCTCAAGGTAGTGTCCTCAATAAGACCCGCAAATATTGCGTCCTGGTACAGCTGTTTCCTAAGATTCTATAGCACCCTGAGGGACAACTATGTGACTTTCTGGAAAAAGGCCAGGCTCCGTCTCGCCAAATAAGGGAGCCCTTCACTGCCCTTACAGTGGCCACCCTTTTTGGACTCGGAATGGCGGGGGTGAGTGCAGGAGTAGCCTCCCTAGCCACCCAAAGACAGGGTCTCGCGGGTCTCAGAGCGGCAGTGGATGAGGATTTAGATCAGCTGGAAAGCTCTATTTTCTATTTAGAAAAATCTTTAACATCCCTGTCTGAAGTGGTTCTCCAGAATAGGCGGGGGCTAGACTTAGTCTTCTTACAGCAAGGGGGACTGTGCACTGCACTAGGCGAGGAATGCTGTTTTTATGCCGACCATACAGGAGTTGTGAGGGAATCCATGGCTAAGGTCTGCGAAGGCCTAGAAAAACGGAGACGCGAAAGAGTCACAACAAAGCTGGTTTGAGTCTTGGTTCAATTACTCCCCTTGGTTTACCACCCTGATCTCTGCTTTGGCAGGGCCACTTGTGCTCCTGATCCTGCTCCTCACTGTTGGCCCGTGTCTCCTTAATCACGTAATACAGTTTGTGAGAAACCGTTTTAATACTATTCAACTGATGGTCCTCAGGACCCAATATTCTCCCCTAGACCTCCTGGACGAGCACCAGGCAGATGATCCCCAGTCTGTCCAAACCCCCTTCTAAAAAAAAAAAAAAAACGGAAAATGTAGGACAAAGGCTGCGCCATTTTAGTTCCTACCGCCATTTAGAGATGAGTTTCACTTAGGTACAAGCCTTCCGTAGACAATGGCACCGCCGTCCACCTTTTTCTGGCCAATCACAAGCCGACTGGTGTTCTTTGGTATGTGCCCCTCACATACCGGACCATGTGTAAAGGTCGACCAATCACGGCCCGACTGGTGTCTGTAGGCATGCGCGGTAAAGCCTAACTATAAAAACCAGCCTCCTGGCCAGTGGGGCCCCCTCCTTGGAACCAGTGCTGCTGGTTTTGTTGGTCGGGTCCGAGCTCGAGCTTGTGAATAAAGTTCTTCTTGTCCTTGTAGCAGTGTGCTGGTTCTTTCTTTGGGTAGTGCGCTGTCTGGACGTGGTGCAACAGGAAACTCACCTAAATCAGGCTTCCCCAAGGGGAGATTTCTTCGTTGGGGACTTATCAGTTCGATTTCTCCGAAAATCCTTTCCAGCACCAAGATTCTTCAGAAACAAGACACAAATATTGGGCATATAATAATTTTGCACATTCTAAGTTGAGTACGTATAAGTAAGTAGGTGAAGCGTGCAGGTAGGTGAGCAAGGAGGAACAGCAAAGTATAAAATGGTCTGCTCTCAAGAATTTGCTGAATTCGCTTCAAAATTAAAATTCAAAAACAAAACATTCAAAATTTAAAAAGTAATCCGTGCGTGATATTTAAAAATATTAAGCAATAAAATAAAAATATTAAGCAATGAAGGATATTCAATTTCCTACGGCCACTTTATAATTTTATTTTATTTATGCATATAAGAGCTGGGGTGTAGGCCAGAAGTGGGGGGAGGGTGAGAGTATTCACCAGAGACAGTAGGGGACAGAACAGGCAGATTGACTGAAATACACTGCTGAGAGGAGCAGCAGGGGAGACAGGAAAGGTCTGCTGCGCCATGTGGGAATCTCCTTGGCCTGGAATGGAACTTGTGCTGTAGTGGCTATAGATAGCTTCAGAGGCTGGGACTTAAGCCCTTGCACCACCAAGGAGGCCCCACTTTATCATTTTAAATAATATATTTGAAGTTTATATTCCTGTCCCAGTGATTTGGAACAGTCTATGGTAATTCTCAACTAAACATGATAAAAGTTTTAACTTACAAAGTTTCTTATGTATCAGTTTATAAACTCCATTAAACAAAAGACAGGCCAGCAAATCTCGCCATATGAAGCTGCTGAGATAGGTCATTTCTGCCAAATGGTGCAACATTTCTGGTTCTGCTTGCCCTTCCAAAAGTTTGCCACATCTGCGCAGACCTTTGTGATTTCTTATGAACTCAAGTGCAGGAAATACATAAATATACCGATTTCAGCCTCAGCTGAAGTCCAGAGAAACAGACGCGATTCCAGATTTTAACATTCTGCTGTGACCCAGCTGTGGATGCATGTGGCAGACAAGCTGTCCCAGCCAAAATGTCCTCATTGTAGCTTCATTAACTTGTTTTAAATCATTGTTTTCAGAAATAGAGAATTGGAACACTATTAATACTTTGGAAGTCCCTTGTATGTCCCTATTTACATCCTACTCCTCCAGAAATAACCAGTATTCTAAATTTAGTAAGAATTTCCTTGCTTTTTATTAGTTTTACCACATATATCAAGTACTTCTCAATATTGTATCCTATTTGCCTGGTATCAATAAATAGGGTGTGATGCTCTTTTGTATACCTTTGTTTTTTATACATAATTTTTGCAATTCACACATGTTGACATCCTATTCCTTTTTTATGTTGTACAATATTCCATTCGGTGACTATGCTGCAATTTACTTACACATTCTCCTGTCGACATATATTTTGTAATTTTTTTCTTTTACATTGTCAACGTATTTTTGTAGGCCTTCTTGGCACACATACATTTATCTATGTAATGTAAAATTACTTTCCAGAGATGCTACCAACTTTGGCCACTCCTACCATCAACACACATTATTGCTCCAAAGACTTGACATTTGTTATCACCAGATTTAAATTTTGTTGTGGTGTGTCAGTATCTGCTTCCTAAAGAGATTTCCAAAAAAATCCCTTTTCTCCCCTTAGGATCCATGGCGCACATCAAGCTGCCTCTCAGCTTTCCTCATTGTAGGTTGTCAGCCTTCTCAGGCATGCTAAGATGATCACTAGTCTTCCTGTTCCAACTTTCAGTTTTGTGGAGATCAGTCTCTCTCCCATTATTTTTGTCTTGTGATCATGTCTTAAAATTTCTTTACCTACATTTTAATGCAGTTTTAGAAGAAAGCTAGAATTTAAAGTATGTATTAAGGCATAATCTTTTACCGTAATTTTTTTTTCTTTTTTAAAGATTTATTTATGCATAGAAGAACTGGGGTGCATTAATTTATTTTTTAAATTTCTCTATGGCTTTTTTGCACAATAGCAGAGTAGTTGTTAGCAATCCAAAGGGGAAAAAAAATTGTATTCCAAAAAAAAAAAAAATGGTGCTAACTTCTGATCTAAATTAAGGATATCTTTTTTTTTTTAAAAAAGCGATTCCTACTTGCTTCCATCTAGACTAGGGAGGACTCATGACCTGCAATAACCTCTGCTTGAGAACTAATACCAGAGTCTAGCATTAGATCAAAGATCTTCAGAGTATCTATTCCATAATATTGCTAACAGCAGCAATCCAGTATCTTTCGACTATAGTGTTCCAGTTTTAAGATGGTGTGGACTCCCCCACTCCATTTAAAGTGATGAATCAATTCAAACTAGACACACATCCTTTCATAATTTATCTTGTATTAATAATTTCCTTGCCTCCTTAAATCTTTTCTTAAGCTCCTATTATTAAAGAATGTGTTACTCATAATTTGATTCTCAATTTTACCTCATTTTCTAAAATCTTTTGTTTTATACTTCCAGGGTGAGTTCCTCAACAACCTTATTTTCTTTTTTTTTTTAAGATTTATTTATTTTTACATGCAAGCTGGGGTACAGACCAGAGGTGTGGGGCAGCGAGAGGGTTCACCAGAGACAGAGCGGGGAGCAGAACAGGCAGATCAGAAGTACACTGCTGAGGGGAGTAGCGGGCGAGGCAGGAGAGGTCTGCCGCACCATGTGGGATTCTCCCCGGCTGGACGTCGAACTCGCATCTCCGCTGCCGACAGCTCCACAGCGCAGCGCTTAACCGCTGCGCCACCAGGGAGGCCCAACAACCTTATTTTCTAACCCTCTAAATGAATTGCTTTGGGGATCACATTTCTGATTTCCAGGACCAGTTGTTTATTTCAAGCTTCCCTTTTCAAAACATCAATTATATTTAGGGATGGGTATTTTTCTGATTCCTACATTCTATCTGCTCACCCATGTCAGATGTCTTACGTCTTAAAGTTTCCTCAACTATCTGGTGATCCTGACTATAAGTTTCTATTTAATTCTATTTAAAGAACGGAATAGAAACCCCATGTTTTCATATATATAAGATGAAATTAGTGGGTTTCACTGAAGAGTTAAAAAGTGGCTGTCTGGAGATCTTTTCTCTGGGGACAACTACTTTCTCCTAAAAAAAGAAAAAAAATCCTAGCAGAAAATATACACGATGGCTAGTTATTCTGGGAGCACAGCTATCTAACATTCAGAAAGCAGATTTTCACTTCTCCATACACCTAATCCTGTATCTAAAATCTTCTGTTATCCCTGGTTTCCTTTAACTGCTATGATCGTCAAGTTTCTCAAAAGAATTTAACCCCTGGCCTTCTGTTTGAAGGACGGGAGGAGGTCATTTGACCTAATAGAGAAAGATAGCTCAATGAATCAGTATAGATTTGTAACTATTATTTATGTTACAAATATGACCTTCCTGAGCATTTTTCCTGGAAGCTACAAAGTGTACTGGCTTCTTTCTTCTTCAAATTCCTTTTGTGAGCACTCAGATTACAGCATCCTTGGTTCTGGCTCTGCTAAGTCACTCTCCACCTGCCTTTTGTTTTCTAAAAATTTACTTAACTTTCTTACCCTGGTATCTTTAGTCCTGTTTTATTTGTCACTGCATGGTTACACTTTACCGTCATGTTACTGAGATTTCAGTTAAGAAAGAAAAGAGTCAATCCCCAATATTTAGCTAGAATTCTTCAAACTGAATTGTAAAAAATTCTGAAATACTGCATATGGAAATGTATGCCATGTTTTTCCCCTCCTGGAAGTAATTTAGTAAGTCTTACTAGAGTTTTCTTAATAACAGAACAGAGAAAAGGATGACCAAACACTGAACAAATAGGACTCTAAATCAAATATACTGGCAGGAAACAGAAATTTGTAGTGCAGGTCATATTTTAATATAGTTTTAAAAACACTTCCAGATAGAACTACAAATTTAATCAGGAAAATACCTGAAGGAAACATGTATCTTAATTAACCATTAGTACATTATTTTAAAGAGTTATTTTCCTGATTCTTTGGCTTACTTCATTGGATTTATTAAGGTATAAACTTAATGACTTTTCCATTTAAGTATTCTGTATTAAATGTAGTTTTCCCTGCTGATAATTATAATGAACTTGTTAACAAAATCATGTTTTAAATAGGAAAAAATTCCCTTAATAAAGTGGAAAAGATTGAGAGTTGTTAAACTTTTTATGTACTATAAAGTAGCAATTAGTAACACCCACATCCTCCCCCAAAATTCAGCTTCTCTTCTACTGCAAAAAAATCTTTATAAAAACTGTACTTAACGCAATATCCATATTTGTTTTTTTTTTTAAGAAAAAAATGACATGCCAAAATAACTCATCACGAAATCAAAGAAATATTTAAAAGTATCAGGTTTGCTAAGGAAAACATTACTGTGGAAGACATCCAAGGAGTCTAAAATGCTTTTGGAGCAATAAAAGGCTTCAGGCTGAACTTGCAGAGTTGTTAAAGCAATCTTCCCCCCTTCTAAAGGAAAATTCAGTGCATAGTCCTGTACATATTAAAAAGTTAAATTTTAAAAAATTATGAATTTGCTTTAACTGTTTAACTCACCTTGAAAACAGATCGCCTATGATAAATCTATGATTTAACAAATAGGGTTTTTCTAATGACCTAAAAAAGAAATTAGCTAAAACCCAGAAAGGGTCAGGAAATCATATAATGCAGGCAGGTGAGAAAAGAGGAAGATGCTTTTTTGTGGAATGGAAGAGCAACAATTTTAATGTCTATTTGGAAATACTGAAACATTTTGGGTTCAATAAATCTCTACTATTTTTAAAACACAGTAGTAAACCAAAAATAATAAAACATGAATCCTATCTTATTCTCAAAAACAATTTTTAGCTACATACATAAATAAAAAGTGCTTATAACTAATAATACAACACTAAAAAAGTCAACTCTTAAGATCATGAATGGCCAAATGTCTCATTGCCAGCAATGAGTGGTATATGCTAAAGGATGACATGATATTTACAAAAGACAAAATATATATATATTTAATTATTTCCTATAGTTCTAATATTATCATTATACCATTGAGCATAAAATAATCTTTTTTTTGACATGGTAATTAAAACAGTTTATCTTATGAAAGAGTAAAATGCAAGGAAATCCCCCTTAGAGATTTCTAATGAGTGTTTGAACTAGTTCATAATGAAATTAAACATGAATAGAACACAATTCTGGCAGGGAGAAAAAAAGACTAATTTATTTTTTTTTATAAAATAAAATATAATGAGATCTTAGTTTAGATAGTGAAGAGTGATGGCTTTAGATGTCATCTTAACCAAGAATAAGTTCATAGTATTTCTTATTCACTTAAATAAGACAGGAAGGGAAATTCTAATTCCTACTACCTGTCTAGTCACTTAGAAAACTCTTTGTAAGGAAGTTAAAACACACACACAAAAACCCCTTAGATTTTGGTTATTCTTTAAAGTTAAAATTTCCAGATTCCCTGGAAGTAACAAGTTCAATTTGGTGTCACCTTGTGTTCTGGGAAAGAACAGTAAGTTTACACTGAGATCTCAGTTTTCAAATGCTGTGACCAATTATTTGTGAGTTATAGTCTGCAGGTTCCATTTTTAAAATATGTGGGATTACACTGTCAATTCGTACATTGCCAATGAGACCTTTGAAAAACAATTCTTCAGTGATGGTAGCATTCATCAGTCTCAAAGCTGGCAATCTGAGTAGTAGCCTAGACAACCTAAAAAGAAAAAAAAGGGGGAGGGAGAAAAAAAGGCTGTAAATAAATTTAGTCGAAAAACATGAGTAATTTCTGTATGTACATTGTTTGTGGGCTAATTTAATGAAGACTTTATTTCTAAAAGTTAAAATAAAGACTTTACCACAGAATGTGTGACAATCACCGGGATACAAAATGCAGTTGGCCAGACTTTATAGGAAAGTCTTGCTCTTAACTGTTACATTGTGCTGACTCAATGTGGCTGCAAGGACTGTGAAACTAAGCTATTAAATGATCAGCTGAAAATTTAACAATAGCTTAAAAACTCACTGGAGCCTGTAAGTAACAATGTTCTGTGCTACTAGAACACATGAGGCACAATTCCTGGTTTTATTTTGCAAAAATCTACCGAAAATGATAAAATAGGCAGTAGTTATTATTGGGAAGAGATTATAGAATCAAGACCCTTGGGCTCAAATCTTGAGTCAGTTGCTCCCTAGCTATGTGAAAGTGTGTAAGTCACTCTCTCTCTTTCTCTCTCTCACAGAGTTGGGAAGATTAACAAAATGATCACTGACAGTTGCTGTAGGTACTTAAAGGTAGGATCATAGCTTCTATGAAAGTATATTGTAAAACTGCTATCCAAATCTAACTTATTAAATAACTAGGAATATTAGAAACAGTTTCTAAAAAGCTAGTAGTAATTTATACACTGTCTATTCTAAAGTCTTGCACTCTTAACACAAAGACAAAATGAAACCCACAGCCCCAGGATTAAAGGGTCATCCTCATAAATCACTCAATTCCTGTCTATTCCCACCAGCTGAGCTGCATCCGTGCAGACAGAACTGGTATGAAGCAGGGTAGGAAAACTGGTAAGTTCATTTTCATTATGAAATTGACATACATGTCTTAATATATGTAAAAAAATCAACATATGCAAAATGTTATTTTATTAGTTTGAAGAATGTTAAATTAATAACAGTATTAGTAAACATTTATACATTTATAACAGGCACTGTCCTAAGTTCTTTACATATTTTAGATGATTTATTTCTTATTCTAATTGTAAATCACGGGTACTATTATCATCTCCATTTTACAGGAAAAGAAACTGAAACAGGTAAGTTAAACAACTGCCCATGGTCATATAATTAATATGTAGTAGGGTCCGAAGCCAAACCCAGGTATTGTCTTTGGTAGCCATATGGTTAACTACTCTGTAATGCTGCACCTCTTCAAAAGTCAGCTGATCTTATTTTAAAAAAAATGTCCTTTCAAAGAATACTCATAAGGAATACCTTGGTAAAAATATAATAAACCAAATTTCAAAATTATTTACAAAAGAGTCGAATGGTATTAAAAAAAAAAAATCAATCTCCCCCTAGAACTTTACTATCTTAAGAAAATAGTTTGGGTGCCAGAGTGATACCACCTGGGTTGACAGTCAGGCTCTGCCACATATTGTGTAACCTTGAGCATGTGACTCATTGTGCTGAAGTCTCCTCTTACATAAAATTTAAGACCTGGTTGAAATATTACATTAAAGCACTTGCAACAATTCATAGCTGCTTTTAACAGCACTAGTTATTCTGAAGGTAAAGGAAAACCACATATTTATTCACACTTGGAAAACAATGAGAAAAGATTCATAAAAAAAGTTTTAATAAATCTAACTATCTAATTACATAGTATTGAAGTTCTAGATACCTGTAGGTGTCATCTGGGTATGTTTTGGTTATGTAATCTTGGAATTCCACATAAGCCTTTTCCTGAAATTTCTCAATCTGTTCCATGTTTTCTAGTCCTGGATGATCTAAAACATTAAAGAATATATTGTTATCCTAATTCTGAATGTTCGTTTAATAAGGGGGAGGAAGAAAAGTTGAGTGAAAAACAAGAAAAGTACATTTTAAATGTGGCAATTTTAATCCCTGAATTTTATATTTAGTAGCCCCCCTACTAAATTCTAGGCACTGTACTTTAAACCCCCCCAAATAATTTTGCCTCATGTTTACATTCTAGTATCTAAAATAATAAGGAGACAGCAGCTCTTCTGTCCACCTCTGCCTATGCAGGTGCTTCTCTTCTCTTTTCTCCTTTTCCTAATAAGCCTGTCCTTTTAAAATAAATGTTAAAAAAAAAAGGAGAGAAGTGGATTCTACTAAAATAAACAACTTTCCACCTATTTCAAAAGTGGTGGAAAGGAGTGATCATATGTTTTATACAGGAACAACAAAAAAAGATTCTGTTTACAATTAAAAAGAAAAGCACTTTTTAATCTAATGAAATACTTGCACATTATATTCTATACCATATGTTTTATTAGCATCCCTCCAACATTATTAGGTAGAAAAATAACTAACATTTCTGATAGTGCATTATTTCTATCAGAAAATTTCGAATAACTTAGAAACAAAATAATCTATATAAACATCTCAATGGCCATTACAAAACTTCATAAAAAATAGGATTAAAAGGATGTCATAAAAAATACCTAGCTTAAGAAATACTGAAAATATGGAAAGTGCTGTCCAGATGAAAGAAAATAAAAAACAGTAAATACTGGGAATACTTAATAAAGTTAATTATGATTCTAATTTCAAATCTATGTTCTTTCAATTTTCAGGAAAATGAAGGTGGCAAATTGGTTGTGATAAAAATGAAGATACATGTTATTAACTGAAGCTATTAAAAAAGCTTTAATTATCTTACTGTTATCATTGAGGGTAAGAACCAAGTTTCCTTAGATCCTTCTCTTGCGGTACACAGGAATGGAAATACATACCAAAATGAAAAAAACAGAACCTAAGAGACAATATACCTCCTTTTCAGAAAGTAACTGCCGAGCTGACTTTTACTATATGTGAGAACTAGAATAAAGTAGTAGAAAATTAGGAGATTCATTTTTCGATTTATTGGCAACTCCAAGAGGATACTTGGAAATTTCATTCATTACAGAAATACACTAAAGAATTCAAATGTTAATATGATCACAAAACTAGAGACCTATGATGTCATTTCATTAATTTCAACTTTCCTTTTCATAGAGATAAAAATTTTAACATCTGTAATATTTCACTGACTAAAATGCAGAATTCAATAGATTTAAATACTGACATATTCAGAATTGTGCAACTATCACCATAGTCTAATTTTAGAACATTTTTGTGGCACTCTCTTCTCCCTTCTCCAAATTCCTGCCAACTACTAACTTACTTTAAGTTTATAAATGTGCCTATTCCAGACCTTTAATAAAATGAAATCATGTAATGTGTTATCTTTAAAGTTTAGCTTCTTTCACTTAGCGTACTGTTTTCAAGGTTTATTCATACTGTAGCATGCATCAGAATTTCTTTCCTTTTTATGGCTGAATGACATCCCACAGAGTGTATGTGTGTATTACGTTTTAAAATCATTCGTTAACAGACACTTGGGTTATTTCTACTTTATACCATTTAACATTCCCACCAGCAATGTACGAGGGTTCCAATTTCTCCATTACTTCAAGTACTGTATTTTAGATAACAAATAAATGTTTATATACCTGGGCTGAAGAGCACTATTGCCTTCAGATAGGCATATTCATATCCATCAATGCAGAGTTTAACCATGCTGTTACAAAACTCCTGTAGTTTGAAGATGTGTTCCATCAATAATTTTCGTCTTTCTGTTGACATTTTATCTTTAATTAAAAAACAAAAGAAACAAAAGTTTCTAATTTTTAACGAAAATGCATGATTTTTTAACCAGTATATTTCCTTCTCACTAATATGCAGGTTTAAATATAACCAGTCTTTAAATGCTTAAAATTCTTAAATCTGAAAGTATAGATGAAACTAATGATCTTTAGACACTATTTATTCAAGGAAAAAAACAAAACAAAACCGGATGTTATCATAAAAATTCCTAAGTGTAATGTTTTTTTTCACCATATATCTCTGAGAAAATATGCTTTAAAGACAACCACCTGGAAAAACTGGCAAATCAAAGTACAAAAGACTCGAATTTTGGTAACAAAATTTTATTTAATCCTATATTGAAAAAATTGAGCAAAATCAATTAGATTTTTTAACTTATCAGCACTAAATTAAAAACAAGTATTTAGCAAAAACACTGCCAACACCAAAGAAAAGTTGAGCAAAACAAAGTTTAATGATAAATATTTGCATTTATTGCAGAGTGATGTTTTTAAAGCACATCTCATTAGTCAAACATAGTTTGTTGTATACAACACATGACAAATTTATGAGAAATAAATCAACACTGGGAGTCCCTAAATAATAGGAAATAGAGTGCTGACTTCTAACAGATCTGTTGATGCGACTTAAAGGTGATTTTTCTACCCCCAATAGGAGGAGGAAGCAGATCATTTAAAAAGGTAAAACAATGAGAAATGGAATATACCAAAGAAATGAAACATAATTCCCAATTTATATAAATTATTTTTGAGTTTAAAAGGCAATTCTTCTTGTTTGAGGATGGGACGCCCTATATTTAGTCATTGTAAAGTCAAATATTTAAAAAACAATGATTTTCTCCTTAAATCAGACCTGTAATCACCTTCACATCACAAAAAGGAAAAAGTACAAGGATTGCTATGTGACTCTTCAGTACTGTTTAAGTGAGAAAATACTATCATGATGGTAAAAAGAAAATCAGCCTATCTTGAGAGTCAAAGGGTTAGATGAAAAAAGAGCAGCTTAAAAATTTATGGGAAGCCTGCATTTATAAATATATTTGATCACCTCTGTGTAAATTAATCCTGGAATATTTGGTACCTATAACGAAGTACAAAAATTTACAAGGTCTAGTCAGAAATAGCCAACCAGAATTAAATGCACTGTTTTCAATTTTGCTGTGCTCTCTTGTAAAAATACTTTACAAGTGAACTGTTCAAAAATTTAAAATTATCTAAAATAAAAAAGGTATTGGTATCTAGAACAATCATCACCAAGTATCTCACGTCAATCACAACGTTTACAAAAGTGTTGACGGCCTCTTTTATATACTGGAAAGTGTTTTGTTTGTTTGTATTTTTACCTTGTTGAAGGCTACTGTGAAGACAATTGACAAATGTTGCTAATATAGTGGCCACATTCATCACTTGCCAGCACTGGGCAAGACCAAGAGTAAAAAGTTCATTCCAATAAGCTTTCACCAATGATATGCTGTTTTCTTGCCTATTAAAAAAATACATAAAAATCAGGTATTATTAGGTGCAAAGGGTTAAATCTCAGCACTATGAAGCAATCAGTAGCCACTGCAGCATGAGTTAGATCCCTGGACAGGGAGCTGACCCACATGGCACAGCAGACCTCTCCTGTCTCGCCCAACACTCCCCCCTCAGCAGTGTATTTCAGTAGATCTGCCTGTTCTGCTCACAACCCTGTCTCTGGTGAATCCTCTCACCCCCTGCCCCCGACCTCTGGCCTACACCACAGTTCTTGTATGCATAGATAAATAAATCTTTAAAAAAAGTTATAAACTTTGTAATTGATACTCCTGAACTAAAATTACTTTAGATTGATTAACTGATCTTGGACTTGATCAATTCTGCAACTTATATAGCTAACAGCAACTAATGAGTAAGGCTTAGAAATGAAAATATGAGTTAGCTCAGTAATCTGTCAGTTGGTTTATACAAAGCTATAGGTAATATTTCAAACTAAGAAAGTTGAGGCTTTAACCCCCATGTTTCAAGAAAACAGCGAAGAAAGAATTGTTTAAAAAAAAGTATAAATTTAAAAAACTTTCCCAAGTTTTCCTTTGTTCTAAATGCAGATAGTACTTTTTTAAGGTGGGAAATTAGACTTATTTGATTGTAGGGAAACTATCAGTTTCCTGGGAGAAATGGCTGATGCCTTTAGTATGTTTCAGATGAGCTATGAGTCTGACATACCAAGGATTGTATAAGTAACCCATGACAAGAATGGTCAAAATTCCTTCCCTGAATTTTTTTTCTGAAAAACTTCAGTAGCATGGAAGAATAGAAAATGTATTAATAGTCAAGAAACCGGGCCTCCCTGGTGGAGCAGCGGTTAAGCGCTGCACTGTGGAGCTGTCGGCAGCAGCGACGCGTGTTCAAAGCTCAGCCGGGGAGATTCCCACGTGGCGCGGCAGACCTCTCCTGCCTCGCCCGCCGCTCCCCTCAGCAGTGTATTTCCGTCGATCTGCCTGTTCTGCTCCCCACTGTCTCTGGTGAACCCTCTCGCTGCCCACCGCCTCTGGCATGTACCCCAGCTCATATGCATAAATAAATAAATCTTAAAAAAAAAAAAGTCAAGAAACCAGGATTTTAAAACACAGACTAGGCAAATAAATACCACATGTCTCATGCTGCTAAGCTATATAAAATGCAGAGACACTGTATGACTTATACCTTTGCTTGGAGTTATTATGAGATCCAAATATAAGAACTATGTAAACAGGCTATGCACCAGAGAAATAGCAACAAACAAGATGGATTTAGTCTGTCTTCATGAAACAGAAGGGAAATCTAATAAATCTTTACTTCAAATATTTTATTTAAATATTATATACATATATGCATTTGGCAACATGTACATTAAGATGGTTTCAGGTTAATAAAAATTCTGCATTACTATAAAATAGGATAATGCACTGGAAATTGGGGGGGAGGAGTGGTTCAGGTAAGATGGTAGAGAAAATCTTTTTTAAAGGGTAGTAACTCAGTAAACAAAGATGAGTAAGAATTTAAAAAAAAAAGAAATCTAGGGGCATAACATTCCAGGAAGAAAGAAAAATAAGGGCACACCTTCCATTAAATACTTAGGTCTAAAAATTGATCTTTTAAAATCCCACTGAAACAAGGTAATGTTTGTTGTGTTTTGGAAACCAGCTCTGTTGCCTTATCACTGATTCTTTTTCCCTAAGGACTTGCCTTCATATAAAACAGATGCTACAGGTGAAATATAGCATTTCTGATTTGTTTTCTTTTTTTTATGTGGACGCCAAATGGTTAGATTATCCCCAAGTATGAGTGAATTCAAAAGTTGTATTCCTTTATCAAAATAGTATAAACAATTATCTGATTGCTAATTATGAATACTAAGCACATATATTAGTGAATGTTAACAATAGAGAAAAAAATATATACACTTATTTGTAAGAAAACTGATATTTGTTATACAACTTAATGCTTTTTTTTAAGTTAATGTTTGTGATACAACTACCTCCTCTATCCTGTTCTTTTTGCCTCTCAAAATTGTTTTGAAAATAGGGTCTCCCTGGTGGCGCAGCGGTTAAGCGCTGGGCTGTGGAGCTGTCAGCAGTGGCGACGGGAGATCGACACCAGGCCTGGGAGATTTCCAGATGGCGTGGCAGACCTCTCCTGCCTGGCCCGCTGTTCCCCTGGGCAGTGTATTTCTGTCTCTATGCCTGTTCTGCTCCTCACTCTGTCTCTGGTGAGCCCTCTCGCTGCCCTGCGCCTCTGGCATGTACCCCAGCTCGTAAGCATAAATAAACAATACTTTAAAAGGAAAAAAAAAAAAAGAGAAGACAGCCCGTGTAGGGTAAATGGAAGCTGTCAGGTTAAAAAAAAAATTGTTTTGAAAATAGGTAGTATAAAGTGACTACAATATTTGATCATTTTCCTTCACAAGAAAAAAGCTGTTAGCAAGCATTCCCTTACCAAAATATTAGTCTTCAATGGGAAATCTATTTAGAAATGTGACTTTGGCATTTTACTTGCTAAAATTTATAATTATTTATAAAAGAGCACAAAACAACAGGGTTCAATTTCTTGATTTGTTATTTAACTGAGGCTCCATTTCTGCACCTATACATTAGGAGCAGGAATGTGTCATTGTGAGCTGTGTTAATTTAGGTGAGACAATGAATATAAATTTACTCATCCAGTGCTCTAAAAAAGTAGATTATTAATGCCTGTTTTCCTTCATTCTTTTAGGAACTTTCTTGTCAATGTGAACTTACCAGCTTTTTTCTATTGAACTTATAAAAAAATACTTAACAAGTTAGCTATCTAGATTACAAGAATCTTCTTATAACTCATCTCTGTATTTAGCCCTTTCATTTTTCCTTTGGAAACAAAACAGTCTGGCAGTTTACTCCTCAGCTGCACTTTTTTCCCATGGGGTACTCATTTAACAATTTTGGTATTTCTCATCCTCTGCACTGATACTCCTTAACTTTTGCTCTGAGTCTCTCCCTGATAGTATCAAAGTATATTCTTACTATAAGATATTGCATAGCTCAATAAGAGCTCTGGGTTTTGTTTTTGTAAATTAACTATTCTTTTTCTTATTTTGTGTTTCACCAGTCAATTACCTAGTTTAGCCAGTTTCTAGGAGAGTCAGAATAACTTTTATTACCACAAGACAATCTTTCATCATTAGCACTTAGTCCCCATCTATCAGATTAATTTAAGCTATAAAGTATCTAGATAGGGATAGTAATGTAGCAATTAATGGTCTCTAAATCAATAGTTAATTTTAATTACAATTTTAATTACAAATTTTAATTACAGGATTCAGTGGAATCCTGTAGCTATTCCACTGAAACTGATTTTCAATACAGATCACAGGGAAATGTGGTTGCCACTATATAATTATTTTTGGTTTCTTCAATATACGGATTATTTCCATATAGGAAATCACATTAAATTTAGCGTAAGTTCTTTAGATTAATTGTGTTATAAATAATTCAAGGAGTTCAAATCACTCCCCCAAATCATTCCTTTTGCGGTTTCATTGTAATAATAGTCTACTATTATTAAAAGTAACAAGTTACTTTTCAAGGCAGAGCTAAGTAAGAAACTTAGGCAACTACACTTAATATTTGAAAAAATGGTGCTAATATGTAAATTTACACTGTATTATAATTTTTTTCTGAAAAAAACCAGACCAGTTAAATTCTAGAAGTTAAATATTATTTTAAGAGGTAGGGTTAATAATCATTTCTGGTCAATGCAATTATATAATTCAAGTACATAAGTTAATGCATGGTATAATTAACAATGGTTAATAAACATAATTATAATGGGGTTTTATGAATGCCTTTTATAGTCATGATCCAGATAGGTTTCTTAGTTATATCCAAAATATTCTCTAAGAGTGTGGCAAATTATTAATCCTATTTGACAAAAATGAAAAGAGATGTATAGTATATGAAAGAGAACTGTTTAAAAAAATCATATTGGTGAACAGCGTCCTTTAACCAGAGTATTAATTTTCTAGCTATTGGCTTAACTTTTTCTACAGGCACATTACTTCTTCATACCGGTTACTTTAAAGCAATCTCAGTAAACTTGGCAAACTTTAGGTAAAGCATGGGTTTCCTGTAACAGACCATTTCCCACTGTCTCTGATTACCTTAGAGCAGAACACAGATGTGCTCTATAGGGTAGGTAGGACCAAATTTCTAAATTATTGCAGTGATACTATGGGGTTTACACCTGCCCTCTTTGTAACCAGACTATTGGAAAACAATTATTTTATTTTTAATCGTATTTACTCTATGAAGGCTTATTTTCAGCTCCTATTACGAACATGCCTTAGATGACACTGAAACGGTGGTGGGAGGGCACCAACAACCCCAGGACACTCCTCTCTCTCCTCAAAGATAACCTATGACAAATATTGGCCATGATTTATTAGTTCCAATTCAGTATTTCAAATGAATTGTTGACTTAGTTATAAAATAAGAATACTTTTCTATAAAATAAACACAAAATGCCAGCTGTCATGATTTGTCACGTAAATAACAAAAACTTTAGCTATCATGTTCTACCTTTTTTTTCCCTTTAATGCAAATTCTTCCAAAATAAAAGCTCTTGTTTAAAATGCATATGTGCTACAAAATCACACTTGTCTTTAAGGACTTCAGACTACTTACCCTAGAGCCTGGAAAGACGGAATTGAAAGTGCCCAATGCATTGATAAGAACAGCAGTCTGGACGCAGACTCCCCAATGTAGTGCACATTCAGGTACTCAGGCATAGGAGAAGGCATGGTGAGCTAGTGTAAACAGGATTGAGGTAAATTATCTTCTGACAGAAAGTTCTAATTACTGTCTTTGAAAAAGGTAACATAAACATAACACATCAAATATGAGCAATATATCCACCATAAAAGGCAAATCTTGAAGTAATCCAAAGTCACTGGACTTTACAGCTAACAAAAGGATTTACAACAAATGAGCAGACTAACTAGTTTCCAACAAAGCAACACTCAAACAGAATTCCATTAATAAATATTAATATTATCTAGTTGTGTTTTTAAGTTGCTTTCTGTTTTGGTCTAATGTGCTTTTTTCCTTTCTCCTTTCCTTTATTAACAATAGTATACAAGAAACTTAGGTTAAGACACAGCCCTGATGTTAAATGTTCCTTTCACATAAACTGGGGTAACAAATTCAGATGCTTTATAGGGTCAGGAGAATAAAGAGTGAAGCAGGATTGCTAGTGTCATTTGGGGAGAACAAATTTGCAGATAAAGGTCGCTGCTGTGATTTTAATTCAATGTATTGAAAATGTGGGAATTCAGACTCAGTACTGTCAGTTTGTTCAATTTTTCAAAGAGTAGGTTCTGAGTGAACTCTCCTAATTTAATCTGCAGGTAAAACGAAATGGTTCTGTAGCCATACTACTCATAGGATGTATAAGCACTATTGAAAATTTACATTCCACATCAAAACACTACTAAAAGAATTTTGAGGTTCTTGCTAAAGAGAACTTTTATTACTGTAAGTGAAAATGTAATTTCACGCATTAGAATTTTTTTTCTATTTTAAAATTATTGAAATGATACTAAAAGTAGGCAGGTAATGATGAAGGAAAACAAGTACTCACATGCTATCAAAGGTAGGTAAGTGGGAGGGCAATTTGGCTGTATCTATCAAAACTTTAAAAACAAGTACATCCTGTGACCTAACAATGCTACCTCTAAATCTCTAGTCCACAATAAACAAAGCAACAAACAAACAACCTCTATTACAGGAAAATATTCACGTATATGCACAAAAATGCATGTACAATGATGTACTTACTATTCCCAATGAAATTAAATGCTGACAATAACCAAAATATCTATCACTATGGAAAAGAATAATCTATGCTATAGAGTATTTAGAGGTATTAAAATTAGTATGATAAACTGAAATGTAATGGCATAAGAAAAAGAGACATCTAAATGAGGAGATAACCCAATTTATGTTTAAGAATGAAAGAATGTCTGCATACGGGCGCATGTACACGTGCGCACTTGTGCTTTATGATAAGGACAGGTGATATATTACATAGCTACCAATGGCTATCTCTGGAGTGGAGTAGGTATGTACCCATATGTATTTTTTTGGAAACAGAAATACAGCTTTCATCAGATTCTCACAGGTGTCTATCAAAAAGATCAAAAGTCATCATCAAAATTGTATATATAAAAGTTCTCTAAAAATTTAAGAAATATCAACTGCCTCTGACATGCCAGTCGAAAATGGTTTACCTATTTATAATAGTGCCAAGTAATAAAATAACGCAATTAATGTTGAAATTCCATCTATGAAAAGGGAATTTTTTTAATGTCTTGAGAAGAATTTACTGGAGCAGTAAAGTAAGATACCATTATTTAAGACAATTCTTAAGAGAACTGTAGGCAAGCAGATATCAAACATCTTAAATTTAATTCTTAGGATGCAACTTGTTCTACATATAAGGGAATAAAAAACAAACTGGGAACTATCAGACCTTTTCAGAATTGCCCAAGGTGAGTAGGGGAAAAGGCCTGAAAAATTAGGGGAATTACCAAAGATTACTAGTTTTAGGGGGGAGCAGTAAATAAGATGCAAAACAACAACAAAGAATACCCTTTGCTAACAGTTTAAAATCATTTTTAAATAAAATACTGTGATATGTCAAACTGGATATAAGAGCTAAAAGACACAAATGCACCACAACAGTGGTAGAAATGTTGAAAACTGTTGCAATATATCCTAGAGGAATTCATTATTAAGACTATTGTAATGGTATATTATTTTATAAAGACACAAAGGACTCATAATCTATCTGTTTTACATACTTAAATTTTTAAAAGCAAGACAGACCTCTAATATTATGAATGAGAAAGCTAATGCTGGCTGAAAAAATAGTAATTCATTAACAAGTCTTTTAGATTGACAAAGACTTCTGGCTCTAAAAAGAGTTTAGCCATAAAAGATGTTCAAAGTCTTCCCCAAAATGCCAGTGGACTTTTAAGAGTTGCAAATAAAATGACATACATCTTCAAATTAAAAAAATTTAATAAATCCAGATGATTTTAAAAAAGTGTTGACTAGAACTAACCTTGGCTAACTGTTTTAGAAGTTATTACTCTGCAATTGCATTTCTAACAATTTCTGTATATAATTCTATTAACAGGTTTAGTGATACACAGCTTTGAAAAAAATCATTTAATCTGAGTTAGGGAATCTGGATTTTACCCCCAACTTTTCTTTAACTAGCTGTGTGACCTTAATTCAGCAACTATTTACTGAGACTTCACTGTCACCAAGTACTGCAGTCCCAATGAAGGAATAAAAATGAAAACTGAGTGAATGAGTTATAGGAAGAACTAAGGAAAGTAAAAGGCATAACTGAGAAATGAAGGGCAATTGGATCAGAATGTAGAAAGTCCTAAAAGGTCATGTTAAATACTGTACTTTATCTCACAGGGCAATGGGATACTTTTTAGTAGCAGGGTAATATAAATGGATGATTTTTAACAAATACCACTTGTTACCAGCACACAGGACAAGATGGAGTCAACAGATATATCAGTTAAAGCAAGAAATTAAAGAAAATCTCATGGGGATGAAAACATGGGGATGAAAATGAAGAGAAAGGAGGTATACAAACAATAGTATGGTTAGGGTTCAGTTATGAGACAAAGGGAGTGAAGTGAGGAGAAAATGACAATGACTGCCAAGTTGCAAATATGGATGACTAGAAAGACTGTGATTCTAAAATTGAGATACTACACATTAGAGAATATTTTTGAAAAGCAACTACTTCTGTTGCATATACTTATTTCTAAAATGGGTATACTATACCCATCTTGATCATTTGTAAAAGGAAATTATAAGATCAAGTGAGATAAAACATATGAAATCACACTAAGGACTCTGAGTTCAATAAAAAAGTTACTACTATTGCCCTACATCCTTCAGAATCAAAGTGCAAGTTGCATTATGAGACTATTTCTTCTCACTGTCTGAAGTGCTTTGAATAAGACAATGAAAACTACAAGTCCCTTTTCTCATTCATAACAAGAGAGCAAAAATCTGAACATTCTCAAAACTGGCGAGGCTCAAATGAAAAAATATAAAGTGAGAGCATGCTACAAACTACCATACATAAAAATGCAAAAGAGGTACAAAATGCTATTTAGCCCAACAAATAAGAGAAAATTTTATTTTTGATTACAGATGTCAGACCCTAAAACTCATGATGACCATAAATCTCAATGAGAGAACAAACCATGAAAGTACTAGGGTGGGAAGCAGTTGAAAAGTGAAACTCTTAATTTCATAAAGGCTACAAATAAGAACACAAGGGACCATGGAAATGGATCACGGATGAATTGGTGGTGGGCTACCCAAGGGGAATACAAAATGTAAAAGACATAAATAACAATAAAAATATATATTTAAAAAAAATATGGAGATTTAAAAAAAAAAAAAAAAAGAATCAGAGAAGGAGTTGTCCTTTTTAGGAGAGATTACCACAGCAAGTTACCACAGCCAAGTTAAAGATGGAACTGAAAAAAGCCAAATTCAGGAAGAAAAAGTTCTAATTTGCCTAATTCACCTGTCCAAAACACGTATTTGAAACAAACAAAAAACTGAAGATCAACATCAACAGTAAGGTGGACTACTTTTACTTTCATTGGAAGTAGTCTATACTTTTTCCATGCAAAGAGTCTTTTATCTTTCCTTCCATTTAAATAAGCAGAAGATGAGTCTAAGAAAATGAAAGTATATTAAAATAAGACCAATGGGGGTCTCCCCGGTGGCGCAGCGGTTAAGCGCTGGGCTGTAGAGCTGTCGGCAGCAGCGATGCGAGTTCGACGCCCAGCTGGGGAGAATCCCACATGGTGCGGCAGACCTCTCCTGCCTCGCCCGCTGCTCCCCTCAGCAGTGTATTTCTGATCTGCCTGTTCTGTTCCCCACTCTGTCTCTGGTGAAGCCTCTCACCACTCCATGCCTCTGGCCTGTACCCCAGCTGTATGTATAAATAAATAAATCTTTAAAAAAAAAAAAATAAGACCAACGGAAAAAAATCAGTTTTGCCTTGTTCCACCCTTACCTATTGTTTCCTACCATAAAAAACTACGAGTAACATTAATTTTTTTTATTGCTCCTATTGTGAGTTTTCACTGTGGCCATTTTTATAAAGTCAAAATTAGCAAATACAAATTTTATATGTAATTTTGACCATATTAGATTAGTGCTCATTATTTCTACCAGTAATACACATATTTATTTGATAACTGAGTATTTTTGTAAGAAAATTGTGGAAATGTATAATCTAAAGTTATGAGCAATTACCCCTAGGTATTCCAGGATAGCTATGTATTCCTAATTGAAATCTTCTACATACTTTCTTTTTTGTGTAGAAGAACTAAGGTGTAGGCAGAGGTGTAGGGCATGAGTGGACTCACGAGAGACAGAGTGAGGGGCAGAACAGGCAGATCGACTGAAATACACTGCTGAGGGGAGCAGTGGGCAAGACAGGAGAGGGATGTGGGTTAGCTCCCTGGTCCTTGCAGTGATAGCACTGAGATTTGACCCCTAGGCCACCAGGGAGGCCCAAAGCTTCCATGTACTTTCAGTTATTTGCATGATTTGCTAATAGTACTCACAGCTGTGAAAGACAGTGGTTAAAACACAGGGGTCAAAGCAGCAGGATTTTAATGCAGAGGCTCAATAGTGAGCATATCTATAGCTGTGGCCCAAACATGATTTTAATGACAAATCAAATGCTGGAAAGTTACTTTCTAATATCCTAGATGTACCTTTCTAATATTCCACATATACTGTTTTCATCATAAATTAATTTAGAAAGGCAAAAGAGAAATGACAAACGTACCTTCCCCAAATGGTTAAAGTTTAAAATGTTAAAATCCAAAAGTTGACATGTATTAAATAATTTCTATCTTTGTACAATGAAGCCAAGAGCTACCTAACTGGTATATATGTGATATATAATACATACAGTTCTTGGTAGTTTTAACAATAAGAACAAAATAGCTGGGCCTGAGATACTGTTTACTCTAAAGTAGTAGTAACCTGGCACTGAACAAAACCAAAACCAGATTAGTTCAGAAGATTAGTTTAAAATGAGCTTTTGCTTTTCTAGGTCACTAATGTTTTGAGTTTCTTTCTTTACAGTGGTTAAGAATAGCACTTGGTTTTCAGTATCTTATACTATTAAATAACAAATCGTTTTGGTAATTTCATAAATTGCTTACATTTAAATAGTATGTAATATTAAAGGTTCTTAAAATGAAGATTTACTGTTACTGTGTTACTTGCTGATACAGCTAAAATTTGTTTTACTTTTGTACATCTGTACATACATCTAATATTTTCAAATGCCTTAACTATTTAAAATCTCTGACTCAAGGTTTTTGGGAAGAAGTAGGTTTACCTCACGTTTTGTGTTTCATTAGTAATATTCTATATACTACACAAACATTTTTTATATGGTACCATGGCTGTTAGTTTTTAGTACTATAATATATAGTAAGATTTATTTGAACACAAAGAGATTCTCTGTTTCTCCCAAAGTAGCAAGAATGAGCTACAATAGTATAATTGTCATCTGCCTAAATATGAAAACCTTGCCACATATTAATGTCAAAAAACAATTTTCATGAACTGATGTAGTCTCATCTTATGTAATTATGAATACTGCTGTAACAAAAGCATAATATGAAATTAGATTTTTTTGAGTCTACAGAAGAGCTCTTACAATAGAACCTGTAGCGTTCCCCTGCATCCCCCTCCATTAGTAGTTTAGCAACTTGAATCATTATTTGGGGATTTTTCAAATCCAAACGGTATATTGAAATCTTTTTAAATTTTTCATTTGAGTTGTTCATGCAGTTGCAGTTCTAGAAAAATACCTTTTTTACCCTTACAGATGTTTGTTGCATAGACAAACATCGCTGTATGTGGACATCTCTATTTTGGTTCTTAAGAAACTGCAAAATCAATCTACACATGTACCAAGTGATTTAAAACAAATCTACATATTTACTGAAAAAGGAAAATCAAAATCAAAATCAAATCCAATGCATTCAACAGACCATGAATGTTAATTCTTAAAAACTAACTTTTTAGATGCCTAAACACATCAATTAGTATTATAACTATGATTTACAAAGAGGATGCTTTAGTGAATCATTATTTTATTTAGGTGTTGTTTTGAAATTCTATAGGGATATTTCTGACTTTAAGAGCACAACAAATACACTTTGAATCTTGCAAGGAAGATTAAAATCAAAATGGAGAACAAAACATAAGAATAAAATAAAAAAAAGGGAAATACCCTGAAAGCTACATGTGAATCGCTGAGAAGAGGCCCCTCCTTTTCAATGTAATTTATGCTTGAATCACCAGCAATTAGGTTTGTATTCCCTTCCATGCCCTCTACTGAGCTCTGACAGGCTGTGTTCTCTCCAGGATTCAATGCTTTTGCAAGAGTGTCAAATGCCCTATAAGAGACATCAGAAGTTGTTAGCTTGGCCAATCTCCACAATAAAACAAAGTCTATATAAAATTCTAGAATTAAGATTTAAATCTAATTATTTAGGAAAAAAATTTGGTGTATTACTGAGTAGTATCTATGATTCTCTTCAAAAGCAACAAATTAAACTTCAGATGTATCATGTGAAAAGCTTACTATTATTTAATATATTATCAGAGAATTAGTCTTTTAAAATAATCTAAGAGAAAAATCCTTTATTTTGGCATGAAAATGTCCTTTTACAAGTTATACATTTGATAAAAGATAGCAGTTCATGCATTTTACATGTAGAAGTTATTTAAAAAGAACAAACCAAGAATTTATGTTGACTTTACTATATTCTACACAATAAAGTTAGAAATAAATTTTATTTAAAAATCCAGAAATATTTAAAACTTGTGGTCACAGAGCTTATACTTAAACTGACAGAATATGAGATAAGGGAGGCAAATAATTAACTAATATAAGAGCAAATACTATTTAAAGCAGCTCCCCATATTTTTTAATGAGATGCCTTCTAGAGTTTCTTAAACTAGTGTTCAATAAAACACGTAAGATTCTTAAATGTTTTAGGACAATGAACACACTGTGAAAAAATCTAATTTCTACATTCTAAGTATTATTATTGAGAGAAGGAAAACTAGAAATCTGATGTTTCCTCAAGTGCAATTTCAAAATGTAGTTGATTCAACTAAGTCTCTTAAAAACTTATTTTCATCATTGGAATTTGATGACTGCCAAGTAATATTTCCATTTAAATACAAAGAAGATAAAAAATGGCAACTGAAATATTTCAAATGTCAGGTCCAAATTATCTTCAGACGGGAAAAATTTTGTAAATTTAATGACATTTGAAATTTCATAAAATTCACTTAACGCATTCATTTAGAATGTAACCTACACGTATGTCTTATTGAATGTAGTTTTTCAGTTAACGCTTAATATCTTAAATGTTCTAAGTCTTTCTGAAACTTCTGTAAGTAGTATTCAACATAGAAATATTTTAAGAAACACTAAATACACTTAGGCAAAAGGATATTTTAGCTCAAAATAGACCTTACCTTGAAACATCACCATTGGTCTGCATTTCTTGATGAAATTCACACAAAGAAGTATCACCATTGCTTAAGTTTTCAACCACAGACATCTCATTACTACTTTGAGAAAGGTCTTTAGTTTTTCCAAGATTTGCTAATGATGTAACCACACTGGCCAATGTACTTAAATCTCCCTGACATGATTCAGCCTTTAAAAAAAAAAAAGAATATTAAAATTCTACAAATTAGTATCAGTAAAATTCAAATCTGAAATATCCAATTCTATATTATGAAATGTCATAACAAAAGCAATCTGATTAAGATAAATGAAACACAGGAAGTAAAATTCAAAAGGCTCTAAGTTTTTTTGAAATTTCTGGAGGGAATACAAGTTTACAAACATCTAGTACATTTTGTAAAAAATCCTTTTGAATAGTCACTCGAACTCCAAACTGTACTTTATGGCTGGTCTATCCACATCACAAATGCTTCCTCTGTAAAAGTACATTAATTAGATGATCTTTTAAGTTCTTTTTTAACACTGAAATTCTCTTAGTGTTACAATAATTTCCAAAACAGATTATACAAAGTAGGAGGTTGAATGCAATCAATAAAATTTATATTAATGAAAAGGGGGAGAAAATGTATTGTTAAACAGTGTCCCTAGGGTAACAATTTTTACCAGCCACTCACTATTAACGTGCTAAATAATAAATTAATGTATTAATGTGTTAAGTAAAGGCACTGTACAGCTGAAAAATCTCTTTACATATTTAAGATTCTAAGCTTTTATTATACATTGTATATTTTTCCATTTGTCTTCAGTTTTATCTTTAAAGATGTATATGTTCTTTTCAATAAGCTACAATTCCTTTAAATAGAAATTTATTGTGGGCATGATGTGGCAACATACATTTGAAGAGGTGTTAACCTATACCCCCAAATATATACAATGTTGTAAATCAATGTTACCTCAAAAAATATTTTAATTAAAAAATAAACAACTTTCCTTAATTCTTTGCCTATCTAGAAATATAATTTACACAGTAAAGGCAGGTAATTGCTTTATTTTTTTCTTTCCTTCATCAACCTAAAGAGCAATGAGTCAAACAAAGCCCTAGTGAACTCTAATGGTGTCAGATGAGTTCTGATCATTTTAAATTAGTAGATTTTTTTATATAATTGATGTTTCAACCCATTAGTCATTCTTTTATTTTTAACACTCAAATTATTCCATCCTAATCTAATGAGAGGTCCTTCGGTTGCCCTCTATGTCTACTGTCAAGATCTCAACAGCATTTTTTATTTTTCCTATATTGGTTTGCTTTTAGTATCCTTAATTCTAAAAAGAACATGTTTCCTTGATATTTCATTTGCTTTATCAATTCTTCAGTTTATCTGAAATTGATTTTGCAAATAAATAGAATATAATTTTTGTGCCCTCCCTAATTAAATGTTTCAGAATCATTTGTTAAGTAACTCACAGATAACTGAATTCTCACACAATTAACTACTGTGGGGTCAGTACCACCAAAAGAGTCAGAGAGGCTGTTTCCATAGGCTCAGAGTAGGACTCTAGTCACCTTGACATAGAGACTAACAATCATCAAGGACCTGTGAGCCACAGAAAGTCTATTACCATTCTCCAGAGAATGCAAATTATTTTGGGCTGAGAACACTGAGGGACCACAAGGCTACAAGCTTCTGTCCTTGCCTGTCCTTTGCCCATCCTTAATTGAGAAAAGATTTTAAACTCCTGTCTTTTACCTAACTGAAGAAACCATCACTACTTCTCTTCCTGTGATCTAGAAGAATGTAGTTTGGATGTCATCTAGTTCTAGGTTATCAGTTAACACTTCTATTTAAGAGAGTTTAGGATGAGGTCACTCCCTCCTTGTTTGTCACGTGATTGTCTCCCCCATATCCTGGACACCTAAAGTCCCAAATGGTGGATAATTACTACTGAGATCAGGAGTAACTGTTCTTCTGAATTGTTCTTCAGAATTTACAACCATGCAAATACTCCACGTTATTAAACTGATTGTTTTGCCTTTGTGTTTTGATTACTTGCCCAGACCAAGAGAATCCAGAGGATACAGGATTTCTTTTGTACCCCAAGCAAAATTTAATATATGCATTTTATTTAATTCTCATAACAGGGGGAGCCTCTCTGCTGGCCTAGGGGTTAATTCTCAATGCTATCACCACTACAGGCTGAGTTAGATCCCCAGTCAGGGAGCTAACACACACAGCAGTGTATTTCAGTGAATCCACTGTTCTGCTCCCCATTCTATGTCTGGTGAATCCTCTTATCCCCCTGCCCCGCACCTCTGTCCTATACCCCAGTTCTTCTGCATGCATGCATGCATGAATAAATAAATAAATAAATAAATAAATAAATAAATAAAGCTCACAACAACCCTGTGAAAGAGGAATCAATATCCCTTTGTTACTGACAAGAAGAATTATATATTGACATCCCAGTAGTAAATGATGGAGGCAGAATGGGAATTTAGATATGTATGATGGGAAAGTCCAGCTCCTAACTACACTAGCTTTCTTATTCATGTGTAAAAGGAGTCAACATTTTGGTAAACATTTCATTAACAATTTTGACACTGAAGACTCGTAGGCAATGTGAAAGATCTCATCCTATGATTTGACAGTTTTGGGATTATTTGCCAGAAATTTATCATATAAGGTTGTTATTACAATACAAGACACTTTAAAAAGCAATGTGTAGGCAAATAGTAATTTTTCAATAAAACTTAGCTCTATTCCTAAAGTACTCATATATCAATGAAATTGTAACTACCACTCTGATCTTGAAATACAGACAGGGTAAGTGAAATCTTGTAATTCCAGAAACCTATGAAAAGAGGGGGCAAACAGTCTCATAATAATAGGCTAATGCTCAACTTGCAGACACTCTTATTATCCCCATTTTACAAATGAGGAGAGAAACTGAGGCACTTGGAGATCAAGTAACTTGTCTAAGGTTGTAAAGCTAGTAAGTGGCAGAAGAAATATTCTAGCACACAAATATTAAGAGTTCCTTAAGTATCAAGCAACAAATAGGCAACAAATCTGGCAATAACAAATCTTACAGATTATGTAAAACCAGATCACATTAGAGTGAGGGAAACACTAGTCACAGGCAAACTGAAAACTGTTTTTGTTGGGGGGAAAGGACGTCCTGAACCAACTCCCCAAATAGGTTTTGTGGAGCCCAACCCCACCCCAGACCAAAGAGATCCAAGATACCAAGGATTACAAATCCCATAATGCCATCACCACTAAAAGGAGGATTTCTGGGAACTGAGGGTGGAGTAAAGCAGCCAGGTTTGGTGTATAACCAGACATGTGGGCCTTGGGGATCCTTGTTTTTCAGCTGGCTTTCAGTGTGCTATTGGGGTTCAAGCTCAGCGGAACTGGCAAGATGCACTTACCAATTTATCTCTCTCTCTCCCTGAGTTATTAATTTCTTTATTTTCCCTTTTTGTAAATAAACTCTTTATTACCCTTTTTGTGTGTACCTGAAGTTGCGTCTCATTATAAGTCCTTTACATGAGTGCGGGTAAGGACCCATGGTCAGACCAACCCATTTCACATTGCGGTTGCCCTGTAACACTTTTAGTTAAGTCTTTAGGAGATTTTTTGCTTTCTGTTCTCATAAGGGACTTCTAAAAACTACAGATACTCTATATCCTCAATTTAAATTTAAAAATCCATCAATAAGCAAATAATTCCTCTTTAGACCCTTTGCTCAATAAAGAACTCCTCCAAATGTCTAAGAGAACTCTGCTGAAGTAGATACTTAATACTAACTTCTACATTGCTAGTCCCACTTGACTCAAGTCAATGTTTGAGTGAAGTGTGCTAGGAATTTCTACTCACTTGAAATAGTTTTAAGTGTGATGTATTATAAAATTTGTAGAGGAACATAATGGAAAATTGAATTTGTTATAAATTCTCTGAATATTTTTATTTCAAGATGAGAGAAACCTGGAAGATTTTTAAACATTTGCCACTTTCACACTGAATTTTCCTACTAGAAAAAATATTTCTACCAAATAGTTGATAATTTGTTTGTTTTTTTTAAAGGCACCTTGTAATGAGGACTACTTAAGACCAAATCAGTGGACCAAACTGATGGAAAAGGAAAATAAGTTTTTTTGACTTTCAATTAACTACACTAAACATACCTTATCTGGTGTCATCAGTACAGTTGACTCAGTTTTTATTCCAGACTGATGAATATTCACAAACATTCCTGAATCTAGCAATCCTGCAGACCTGTTACAAAAAAATACAAATTTTACCCAGTTTCCCTGGGAAGTGAAACAAATACTCAGCTAGATAATGTACTTTGTTGGTTGTTTTTACTATACCTTGCAGTTTCACTATCTGTTACAAAAGTGGGAGTTGCAGCTAATGGACTTCGAAGATCTTTTCGGATATAGATTTTTTCTGTTGAAGCGGCACAGTTGGAAGATTTTTCTCTTGATACTTCAATGGGTTTTCTTTCACACTGAACAGCTACAAAATGTGTCAAACTAATTACAACACAATGCAGAATTTATAGGTAATTATAAATGTAATGTTGCTAAAAGGAGACATAGTTACTGAACTCCAAAGACAACCAACAAATTTTAGAAATTATTATTTGCAAGTGTAATAAAGTTGCTTCAGAACAGTAAAACTGGTCACTGCATCTCCTTCTCTTTTCTCTCCCTGCTCCAGCTATGGTAGAAATTTTATTTTTTAAAAGTTCACTGTTGAGAATGAAATACTGAAGTTAGGGGTCCCTTTATCTATGTAAGTTGTCAAAAAATAAAATATTTAACCAATTGAAAATGATACTACTAAAGAGTCACAAAAAGACCAAAGTTAGTTCTTTTTTTCAGCTAAGGACAAGGTAATTTTTGAGAAATAATTCAACTGCTTAGTATTAATTTATAAAATGTAGTTAATGTATTTCATTTATTTTATAGGAATTTTATTTTCTGATACTTACGATATCGTACAGTAATTGTTAAAGGTACATTTTCTTAGGGGAAAAAACAACAAAACCCAAGTTTCAAAACCAAATTCAAATCCAATTATTGTGTGGCCTGGGTTGCGCAAGTTACTCAATTTATTCAAACAAAACCTACTGAACTCAGTAACCTACTGAACAGAATTTTGCTGAAGAATAAATAAATTCATACACATAGTTAGGCATAGTGAGTGCTCAATCAATACTAGCTATTGTCATTATCTTACTAATCGCTTTAGCAGTTTAATCAGAAGATAAACTGGTATACGGTTAGCTGTTTTTTTTTTTCTTTTACCATGTCCAAACTAAAAATACATGTGTAGCACGTAGGCAATAAATATTTACTGTATGAATAATGCATACTATATGTACCTATTTCTATATTTTTAGTTGGAAAGCTGTAAATTAAAAAGCATATATACATAAGATACGTTAATGTGTTAACTTTAACATGCTTCTAGAGTTTGCCTGAATCCTTAAAAGTACTTTCTCCTTTAAGGTTAATACATACAGTCTTGTTTCATTCCAAACGCAATACATCTCTGTAACCTGCAGTATTGACAGCGGTTTCGATGGTGTTTATTGATAATACAGTCCTTTGATCCACGACATGAATAAACTAAGTTTTTTCGGATGCTTCTTTTAAAAAATCCTTTGCAGCCTTCACAAGTTACTGCTCCATAATGACGCCCTAGAGACAAAATTTTTAAGAAAACACAAAAGTCAGTATTTTAGAACAAAAATGAAATAAGCCCATTAAACAACAAAATGTGAAATGAAACTGAGATTTGTGAATGTATCACATAATAAAAATTGGGGAAGTTATTAAACAGAGACTGAAATAACCATATTGTCCGATAAACTAAATAATGAGTTTCTTAAATTTTAGAAATTAATCTTAATGGTGCTATGGGAAATTAGTGAAAGAGAAGAAACAAATCACCCACAGTCCAATTATTTACCATAAACACTATTTATACTTCTGAGATCACTTACAAATTGTAGTTATGTATTGTGTAAATTTGTCTCATTCTGAAAACTATGCCCCAGAAAAAAGCAGTATTAATGTCAGTATTTGAACTATAATAATGTATCTACATGTGGGTTCAACTTTGATTAATCATTTCACAAGCCATGTCTTTGGTACACATCTATTAACAATGAACAATACTGTTATTTGGTACACATCTATTAACAATATTCTGGGAAAAGCTCTAGTGAAGGTTTCTGTACTGAAGCTATTGGAACGATAGGCCCCTCCAAGATGTTCAGAACAGGGTTCCCTAAAACATGTCACTTGGGAATGTGAAATTTTGAGCTAAGGTCACTTGAGGCCCTGCAGCTTCATGAGAAACAATTTCCCACTCCCCTACCTACCTCGAAGAATGGAAATTGGGGATATTATCCAGACTTATAATTTTTACCAGAAGTAACATTTTCTCAGAGAAATTGATCTATATATATTAGAGAAACACCTAAATACAGACCATCTGATCTTTGTCATACAGCCATGTGTCTCTTTGTCACAGCAGTCCCACTACTCTCCCCTTAACCTGCAGGCTCCTAGTCCATCCCTTAGCTCCAGATATATACAGCCTCATTTGCTCCAGATATATACATCTTCATTTTGCCCCACTAACTTTAGACTCTATATCCATGCAGTCTCCATTCATATATAATTGCACTTGTTATTTTCTCCTACTTATCTGTCTGAAGTTAATTTGATTGCTTGATCATCCTTAGTGGTAGGGAGAAATTTTCTTTTTGCCCCTACACTATAGAAAAGCTAAACTGAATTTCATTGGCACTTGTGAATATGTATGAATGAATATGGCCGTGTATTTCTCACAGGAAGTAACAATGGTCAGAACTAAAATGATTCAACCCTGAGTAATACTGGTAATAAGCTTGGGAGACAAGTCTGCTCAGCTATGCAGAGCATTAAATAAAAGTAAACAGGGCTTTTCTACCTCAATAACTCATATTACTCTGTATTCCTGGAAAGGCAACAGGGCTCAACAGGTTAACAAGTCACTGTTACATATTAAGGATCACAACTAATTTTTAAATAATTTCTTTGACAAAACTGGTTTCTCATTCAAGTGTTTCACATGTTCAGTTTTACTTTTGTATTTCTTTGAAGTACCATTTTATGTCACTGCAAGATCAAATTAAACTGCACCAATATGAGAAAAATCTTTACTTTCAAATACAAAGCTTTAAAGAAAAAATTATTTAAATTCTGTAGACTACAATTATGAAACACAAAAATGACAAGCTCAATTGTTTTTATTTTTACTTCAATTGAAGAAACATGGTAGTATGGTAGTTATTTGAACAACATAACATAACACACAGGTAGGTTTTTTGTTTGTTTTTTTTTTGTTACCTGATGCTTTGTCTCCACATACTACGCAAAGATCAAAAACCTTATTTGGTCCTTGGTCCGGGGAAGAATTATCTGTTAAGAGCTAAAGAAAATCCCCCAAAACAAACAGAAACAATTTATTGTTACTCAATAATGCTGTCATTCTGTAAAAAGCTAAAAGAACATTCAGTCTTGCTTTTTTTTGATAAGTTACTCTAAAACACTGACATCTATTACTATGCATATATTAAGCTAGTCTCAATTTTTTTCTATGTAGGTGAAAATTTCAATGTTTTAAGAAACAAAAATAGTAAGACTATCTAATATTTTTCCCTAATCATTTTGTTAACATAAACACACAAATATGGAGTTTTTAAAAGGCATATATCATTCATTAAACAATTACTCATATGAAACAGGTCAAACTGTGGCAGCTGTTATCAGTCCTATCATGGCATTTTCTTTGAAGAACTCAGAACCTTTCCACAAAGAATGTCATGACTAAAAGAAGCTATAATAAAATAAAAAGATAACTATGAATTTTTAAAATGGAGAAGGAATGAAGGAATTATAAAGAAAAAAACTGTATTGGTGTATTTATTTGTAATCATGGATATATGATATACAAAGGTATAAACTTTTCATTATGGAGTTTTCTAAGTTTTGGGTTAGATGTAGTGGTTAAGAGCATGCACTCTGGAGTTTGATAAATGGCAGCAAGTCAGAGGAATTTAGTGGAATGGCTTTGGTCAAATTACTAAATCTTTACAATGAAGTCATCACTAAAGTAATGTAATACTGGCAAATACAAGTTTCTTCTTTTAGGGTTCTCCTTCAACCATAACATCATTTTTTCAAATTTTTAAAACAAATTAATTCAACCCCAAAGATGTGATATGGCATTCAGTAAACACGTATACTCCCACCTTCTTGCCCTCAGTTTTAAAATAACCCACAAAGTAATCCTCTACTTTGATTCTTTTTATCTTAGGGGTGTAAATGCCTTCAAGAGTAATTCTGATTTAAAAATCTGTAAACATTTCTTAGAATGTCTTACTACATGATATTGGCATTACTCCTTACCACAAATTAGTCTTCAATACAAACTTAAAAACAAATAATTTCTGGGCCTCCCTAGTGGCACAGTGGTTAAGCGCTGCGCTGTGGAGCTGTCGGCAGCAGCGATGTGAGTTTGATGCCCAGCCGGGGAGAATCCCACATGGTGCGGCAGACCTCTCCTGCCTCACCCGCTGCTCCCCTCAGCAGTGTATTTCTGATCTGCATGTTCTGCTCCCCGCTCTGTCTCTGGTGAACCCTCTTGCCGCCCCACACCTCTGGCCTGTACCCCAGCTTGTATGTATAAATAAATAAATCTTTAAAAAAAACAAAAACAAAAACAAATAATTTCTGGTATTAGATGTCCTCTGAAAGCATGTATAACAAATATCACTCTTTTCCTTAATAGCATATCTATGGGAAGTGGTGTCAATCTTTTATCTACTATTATTCCCGAGAGTAGAAGAGATATTGAGAGGTTAAAGGACTTGCCCACTCTATCATAGGTCATTAGTACAGAAATGAAATCTTGGACCAGGGGAATGCCACTCCCATAGCTGATTCCCTTTCATTAGATGACCCGTAAAGTAGAAAAAGTGTCAAGATAATCTTTACTTCAAAAATTGAGAAATTTTTTTTAAAAGTAACTTTACAGTAGAGAAATTTGACACACATTACTTAGTCAAGTGATCCAGGTCAACATCACCAGTCATAAAACATGATGGCAAGTACCTTTGATACAATGTGCTAAAAGTAGCACTTAACCTCTGCAATTCTCCTCAAACCCACCACCCCAGTCTAACCATGAGGAAAATATCAAAGTCCCAAAGTGAGGCAACCTATAATATATCTGTCAAAACTAAGACAAAGCTAAGAGAAATTAAGTATCTAAGGAGACATGACAACTAAATGTAATATGGTATCATAGAACAACAATAAAAGATTAGGTTAAAATTATCAAATTAGGTTAAAATGTATCAAAATTAATTATAACAAGCATATCATATTAATGCAAAATGTTAATAGGAAAAATTGTTGGGAGGCTGTATGGGAACTTTCTGTACTAACTGCTCAGTATTTCTGTAAATGCAAAACTGTCATTAAAAAAAATCAAGTCTACTGGTAAATTAAGGTAAGCATAATATTACAAATTTTTTTGTGAGTAGTTTGATCAAAAAAAGTCTCATAAATACTATCTATTTTCTATTTTAAAAGTTTTTAAACATAATACAAATAATATAAATGGAAGAATAACAGGATCTTAAAAACTGGCAGTATTTTTTATTTTATTAGGGGTTTTTCAATCCTAAAAGAATTTTCTTTGATTCATTTTTCATCATAAAATATGGACTCCAATTTCAAGTGGATGCTCCTTAAAAAGTCTCTGAAGGCAAACTTAAGGATTCATTGTATTTGTATTCAAACATAGCAACCAGTAGTCAAAATGTCTTATATAACCTTAAGCATTTAGTGTGTAAAGCCTTTACTAGCTCTTCAAAGAATGATGTATAATTAGCAAAAATTAAAATGATATAAAGTTAATTTACACAGTACTTAGTTCCAGAGTAAAGGAGACCATAGAGTAGACTGCATGCTACACCAATAAAGATGCTACACCAATGAAGACACTATAGTAAGCCTTATTAAGATCTGGCAATTTCTTGTTTGAGGCACAAGCAGCCTGTTCCCAGGACAGTCGTGGTCCAAGAAGCTGCTTCTGATGTGGCAGTTTCTTAACTGTGCAAAAGCAGCAGATCCCTTAGAAACAGTTCTGCAGGATGCTCCAGTAGTTATTCTTGGAAAACTGACCAAGAGCTTCTTCAGCCTTTGCGTCAATTCTTTAAGCTTTCTGTGTCCTTCATTAAATCACTCCCTGGCCAAACTAGCAAGGGTGGATTTTACTGGAGCCAACTGGGAAACTCCCAAGATACATATATGTGAAGAAAAGTACAGTGCCAACTGGAGAGGGGCAGTCACCAGATACTCTGCACAGCACCTAACTTTATGCAAGATTTTTCCCCCTACTGAAAAAATGTGTATGTGTAAATCTTAAACAGCAGGCCTTAAGTGTTATGACACACTTTTTTATTTTTTCAAGTGTAAGATGGAAGGACATTTCCATAGTTACATACCTGAAGGTGTTGTGCAGACAGATCAGGAGTTGTAAAAAATAACTGGTTCACACCTGCTGCATCTGGAGTTGTGAGGTAAACTTTCCCTGGAGCGGAATCTTGCCTCGCCAGAATGACTTTGCTTGGAGTAGAGCCATCATGATTTGTCAGAATGAACTGCTTGCCTGGTGTATTGTGATCAAGTGCTGTCACTATCTGGATTTTCTGGCCAGTCTGTTGTTCTGTAACAATCTAGCACAATTTTGTCAAATTAGTAATCAATCCCCCCCACACATGCGTTTCTCAAATCTTTAGGCAAAGTTAGAAAATTACATCTTACCCATTACATATATATTCAATATACATGCATACACCTCTCTTATATTAGCAATTCTACTTACACAATATTCTATCTTACAGAAATAAACAAATATGCAAATACATAAAGGTCCAACTGTAAGAACCTGGACCTCACTATTATGTTTCCTTCCTTCCCCTTCCCTTCTACCCTCTATATAGAAAAACATATACTGGGCACATTCTATCTGCTAACAACAATTTGCTCTGGATCCCATTATAGAGCAATAAAAAAGACAACATTTTTATTCTAAAAAGCTTTTATTTTAGTAATGAAAGATAAACAAAAAGGCAAATGATACTGCTTCGTGGTATTAAGTACCAAGAAGAGAAAAAAAGGAGGGTAAGGTAAGGGTCACTAATGGAATTAATCAAAGTGATGATGTTCTCTGGGCTGAGATAAATTTTTGCACATATCTGAGTGAAGTAACAGGCCAGGATCTAGGGTTGGGTAAGGGAAGTACATCCCAAGGCAGAGAAAACACAATATAAAAGAAAGCCATAGGGCAGGAAGGATGTGCTCAGCACCTTTCAGACATGAAGAACAGCAAGAAAGTCCTGGGAGTGAACAGAGTGGAAGAGAGGGGTTACGGTAAAATGGGATCTAAGTGACAGCTGGAGCCAGACTACATAGGGCTTGGTAGGCCATGCAAGTGTGGACTTCCGACTATGGGAAATGGAGATGAACTGGAAGGTTTACACAACAGAGGAGTGGTAGGGTCTTCTTCAAAACCATCATTCTAGATTTACTGTAAAGACTAAACTGTGAATGTTCATGAGTAGAGTTATGGGAGAATATGAAGAAAGCTAGCAGTATCTAGGCATTATTTACGGGCAAAGTTTATAGATATCTCAGACACCTGATAGGGGAGTGGCTATGCTAGAGGTGAAAAAAGATAGGACTTGGGATATTTCTTGGAGAGGTGACAAGATGTGCTGGTGGATTGGATGTGGCATATGAGAGTCAAGGATTACTACAGAATTTTGACCTGAGCAGCTGGGAGAGCAAAATTGCCATCTATTGAGATGGAATAGTCTGGGGAAGAGCAAATTCATGAATAAAGGAAATTAGCCCAGCTTTGAGAGGTTTTGTTGTTATAGAGCAAAATATTTTACAGCATAAACTCATTAAACCAACTAAATTCCTTGATTCAAGGGCTTGTTTCCATTTTCCTTAAGTTATATTCACCAAGATTCTTTTCTATGCAAAATTTACAACAAAGTTCATTAATTAGTTTTTGGCTAGAGCAAACTGGATCGATTATAGCTGCTGTCAATTTCAGTTCTTTGTGGACCATTATTTCAACTATGTCCTAGTTCCCTTGAGTGCATTTTTAACTGTTGGCAGTTTCATTTTTATACTAGTTATTTCTACCAAGTCTCACCCCCATCCTTCCTAACGATTTTCTGCAAATTCCAATGATATATATAAGATGTGACCAATTAATCTGTAACAAATTTACCAAGTAAAGACTGAGCTGTCAGTTTTACTTTGGATTAATTCTATCAGTAATATTCATAGTGAACTGAGTAAAATCATGGGCCTTACATCTTACAGAAAAGAACATTAGGTGTATGTGGGTGAAAACTGCCATGGATTGAAATATTTTGCTTCAGTGAGTAAAAGAATGTTTACCACAGCATAATTATTACAACTGAAAACTTAATGTAATCCAAATGACCGTCAATAAAAAGGAGAAAATAGATTATGGGAACAGTTCTGAGGTCTCAGGATCCCTTTATACTCTAAAAAGTTACTGAGAGTTCCAAATGGCTTTTGTATATACCTATTCATATTTACTACACTAAATATACACAAATTTTTAAAGTGTTTATTAATTCAGTGCCTTCATGGTGGCGCAGCAGTTGAGCGCTACGCTGTGGAGCTGTCAGCAGCGGCTACACGAGTTCAACGCCCACCCCAGGAGATTCCCACATGGCATGGCGGACCTCTCCTGCCTCACCCGCTGCTCCCCTCAGCAGTGTGTCTCTGTTGATCTGCCTGTTCTGCTCCCTGCTCTGTCTCTGGTGAACCCTCTCACCGCCCTACGCCTCTGGCCTGTACCCCAGCTTGTATGAATATAAAAAAAAGTGGAAAATTCATGATTTTTAAAAAAAGTGTTTATTAATTATTTAAAAAATAACTCATTAAATGTTAACAGAAGTAACATAATTTGTATGAAAAACTAATATATTTTCCAGACAAAAATCTAGTGGAACAGTGCCATTGTTTTTACATTTTTGCAAATAGCTTTAACATTTGGTTAGTGTAATAAGCTGTATCCTCATGCCCACCTCTGCACTCAATCTATTGCAGTATGTTGTCTTGGTTAAAATATGCCAAGAAAATCCAGCCTTACATTTATCAGCTGAAAGAGGGAAGCTTATCTTAATAGCCTCTTCAAACTGTGGAAACTGTTCTTAGATACTACACCAAAACTCAACACACCTAGTAGCTTTTTTAAAGATTATTTGCAATGTAAAGTCAGAAGCTATATTAAAATCCATAGTGCCATCCTGTAATTTGAAGGGATCCATTACTCATGGGTGATTTGTAACATCAAGCACTGGTCATTTGGAAAACATTGGTTCACTGAGTTACATATACCTTTTAAATGTTGACACATTTCAAAATACAGTATCATCACATGTCATGTAGTTTCTGGAAATTTCTACTATGTATGTATGAGAGAATGATAATTTCAAGGCAAATAATGTTTCAGTATTATTGTGAAAATGGTTTTGACCTTGCTCTGAGTTTTTCCGAGGCCCTAGATGATACTTTGAAAACCTCTGGACTCTAGTACCTTTTACTAAGGAATAGCACGTAACTATTTGAAAAGTAAAGCTCTGCTGTCAATTGACATGGGTCTCTCCTTCCGTTGTTTCATTGATCAAGACTGGTCTCAGATTTTGCACTCTCCAAAAAACATTTTTTAACCAAGTTTCTGTAACCTTCTACAACTTGTCATTAGCTGTTTTTCTTCTGTGTTCCCATAGCACCCATACAATTATCTACAAAGTTGGGGGTATCTTTTATCTCCAGAACCTAGTTGGTGACTCACTAAATGAACTATAAACTAAACATACCTCTCCCATCTGTTGTTCAATAATTTGGTGTGCAATTTCTTCTATGGTAGCCATGATCTAACTGCCAAAATGTCCTGCCAAAAATAAAAAGATGCTTTTTACACAATTATACCCTTAAAATGATATTCATTGAAGAATTGACACATGAAATTATGTTCTAGTATTTGCTTTAAAATAATACAGCTGGGATGAGGGAATAAGCAAGATTGGTCTTGTGATGACAATTACTGAAGACTGGTGAAACAAATACAAAGGAATATAAAACTGTTCTGTTACTACATATTTTGAAAATATCTACTAGAAAAAAAATATTGACGATCAACAATTTCACTTTTCAAAGTCACGGAAGCCTACACAGAAGCCCAGTACAAATCAAGAGTATTTGTTTGTTAATTTAAAAGGCAACTCTTATCCGTAAATAAACACATCACTACAGCTATTAAACACACTCACCAATAAACCGTAAAATTGACAACTGCATTCATTCAGAAGGACGTACTCTCTAAAATTTTGTGATTATTTTTCATTAGTGGTAATTTCTGACATATTAAAGTCAATCTCAATTTAATGTAAAACTGTCTCCAAATGGATTTCAGAGTTCTAAGATTAATGGGATGACTCTGACTTGCTTTTTCTCTAGATCAGGTTGTCAAGAATATACAAATTAGCTTTTTTTTTTAATCATATTGCATGTCTGTCATAAATTAGCTAATATTCTGTGATTATAATTAATCCTAACTGTAAAGTTGGAATTGCTTTTCTTTCAATTACTTTTAAAATATTTCTGTTACTTATGCTAAAAACAATATTCAATTTTGTGCTAAAACCAATATTTAATTTTTAGCTTGATTATTCAACTCTCTCTCTCCTGGAAAAGCAGATTTAACCTCACTGAAACCAACAGAACGGTCAGTATTGCTTCCTGGGTCTATGATAGCAGGGATAGCCCTATAAACCTCTGACACATCTTCAGAGTGCTTTTTTTCTTTTCTTGAAGGATAACATTGTGTTTGAACTGGAATAGCTGTACTGGCTGATTCTGTAGAGTCCTAAAAGTCCAAAAGTCTTCCTTCATATCTTCCCATCTCTGTTCTTCTCAATCTAAGCCAGCAACATTTGTTTAGTATAAAATTCTCAAAAATCTAGTTGTGTGCCATGCAAATCATGGGTGTTTTAAGAGTCTCTGCGTGTGTGTGTGTGTGTGTGTGTGTGTGTGTGTGTGTGTCCCCTAAGCCATCAGGTAAGAGTTCTATATAGATCTTTCCTGGATAACCTACCTCTAATGCTAGCTTCTGTTGAGATGGCAGATTGTATCCATAAACTACATGCCAGTAATCTCTTTAGCAAATGGTTGTCCAGTCACTCTGGATTGTCAGAACACAGCTTTCTTTTTTTGCCATATGGATTATGAATTTTCCAAATCTTCCAGTTCTGGTTCCATTTTTCTTAATAATTCCTTCTTCAAATGCCTTTCTTATATTTTAGTATAAAATACTTTACTTAGAAATCCTAGTCTAAAATGGCAGCGACATAGCAAAATAAAGTCAAATCTGTAATTTTATTTTCATAATTTCCTATTTCTCTCATTAAGCTATTCAAGAATGTGATACTTACATGTAAATGATTAAAATACATCATATAATTGTGCTTATTTCAAAAGACTTCCACCATTTACAAAAGACACAGGATACCAAAATTATAAATCCTATCCAAATACATTAAGTTCTACTAAAATTGAGAAATTTATTGGATAATATTATTCACTTTGGTTAAAAAATTTAGCAAGGGGCAAATGATAAAAACTGTTGAGAAGACACATAGGTATTTGGCAGGAAATATTTGGATACTCAAGGGTGTACATTAATTACTTTAGTTGTGATAAAAGCTCAATTTCTACTAGTTTCAGCGAAAGTAATCACAAAAAACTGCTAAGGAGGGGGAACAGAGCCCACCAGTAGAGCACACGTTGGGAAAAACTGGACGGGTGTCTCCGATGGGTGAGCAACCTTCCTATCTCTGTCCTCAGAATCTCCCTATGTGACTTACTTTTGACTTTGTAACAGAGCTCCAAGGAAGCAAAAGTAATCTTCCCTAATTCCAATTAGAAGACCTTGGTAATGGATTCTGAGCTGCCCAGCTTAGGTACTCATATGCTCATCTCTTGTATTAATCACTGTAGGTAGACCAGGAAGGGGGAAAGGAAGGTTAATATAAGCAATTTCTCTTTTTTGGAAGTCCTATTTACCATGATGGGTGACCAGCACAGACTAGCTACTGATACTATCACCATGAGCCAGGCACCCTTTTCAGTTTGCTTCTATTATTGGCATGCAGAACACCAACCAGAAGGCCACCGAACACTACTAAGCTATTCAAAAAAATTAATTCAGCACTTATTCCAATTTTCTGTTGACAGCTGGTGACATGCCCAAATGAAAGGAAAAACACACAAATAAACCCTTATTCTCAAAAAATATTGTATCAACAGGTCTACTTTTGGCTACTTCCAGATCAAGATTCTTTTAATTTCTTGCTTTTCTTCAATAAATGAAAAATTTATTGTGACAATTATGTTATTTTAAATAACTCCCCAAGTTTCTAGAAATTTGTAACATAAAATTAATTTTGATTAATTCCTTTTCAAACATAAAAATTGTTTTTATGGGCCTCCCTGGTGGCGCAACGGGTTAAGGCTCAGCCTATGAAGCTATCACCAGCCACTGCAGCACAAGTTCGATACCTGGCCAGGGAGATTCCCACATGGTGCAGCAGACCTCTCCTGCCTCACCCGCTGCTCCCCTCAGCAGTGTACTTCTGTTGATCTGCCTGTTCTGCTCCCCACACTGTCTTTGATGATGCCTCTCACCCCCCCACACCTCTGGCCTACACCCCAGTTGTTGTATGCATAAATAAATAAATCTTTAAAAAAACTGTTTCTATAAAGTTGATAAGAAAGCAAATATGGTGAGGGCAAAGCTGGCCTATAATTCTCAATATTAAAAACTGAAAATTATATGTTGAAGATAGAACTGGACTTTTAGTGGTCACCTTAATATACTATAAACACACAGTGAGTTTCAATAATGTATACTTGAAACTTATATAATGTTATAATGCAATGCTATTCAATTAAAATACATAAAAACTTGAGGCCTGGAGTGATAAGACTTGGAGACTTTCTCATGAATCAAAATACTAGGGAGAACATTGTACCGGTACAATTTCTGGACTAGCAAAATGCAGCACTCTGTCTGCCTGTGACAATACAAGTGCTTCTCTTTTCCTAATAAATCTGTCCTTTTAAAATGTAAAAACAAAAGAAGATATAGGGTTAAACTAGTTAACCCTATAGCACTAGAAGAGTTATGTAGTCTTGGATATTTTCATTATTCTTAAGACAATACGGTATTTTAAATACAGACATGAAATAAACATGAAACCATGCATCTTGTGTATATATACTAGTTATGATATAATAATATATACAGATCTTAAGGACACGGCCAATGTTGTAGCCCTCTGAAAAAAATCATTCTCTTCCACACCAAACCCTTCCTTTGAGATTCATGTAAGCTGTTTACAGCACAGTTATTAATGATTTTATTACTGCCATTTACTAACTTCTGTTCAAGACCATTAATTCACTTAAGATTTTGACACTGAGTGTTGTACTTTTCTGGCCATCAATATAAGTGACTTCAGAGTCCACGAGAATATCCCAAACTATAACCCACATTTCTTCAAAATCCAAAAGCATTTCCTTAATTGCTACTTTAATATCTTGCTAAAAGATTGCTCTATTATAGAGGTTTAATATTTCTCCTAATAATCTCCAAAGTTGGGGGCTTCCCTGGTGGCGCAGCGGTTAAGCTCTGCGCTGTGGAGCTGTCCACAGCGGCGACATGAGTTCAACACCCAGTCGGGGAGATTCCCACTTGCTACAGCAGACCTTGCCGCTGTTCCCCACTCTGTCTCTGGTGAACCCTCTCGCCGCCCCACGCCTCTGGCCTGTACCCCAGCTTGTACACATAAAAAAATAAACCTTTTAAAAAAAATAATCTCCGAAGTCTTCCTTTCGCTATAGGATTTATCTTCTTGTTAAACCATACAACCTTGCCACACATACTTGTGACTCCTTGAATTTATCCCATACTTCATGGTCCCATGTTTTTTCTAATGGTGTCTCTTTACCATCAATGTCATGGAATCATTAGATCCATACATGCTTATTTTCAAGACTAAATTTAACTCAAAAAAAGAGGCAAAAGGCATTCTTTACATAGTTAATGAAAGCCTAAACTGTTACAATTTTTTTAGAAAAATAATTTACTATTTATATCAAGAGTCTTAAAAATGTTCATATGCATTGACTCAATAATTCATCCAATATTATTCTATTCAACAAATTCTTGCTGAGTGCTTATTATAGGCCAGAAGTTGTCTAAGTGTTAAGGGTGAAGTAGGTAATATTAAAACAAATACACCTCCTCTTCTCTTATGAAGTTTATATTTGATGGGATGGAACAGACAAATAAAATACACAATATTGACAAATGATGAAAAAGTGGAACAGAGAAAAACAGAGCAATGACTACTGACAGAAAATGCTTGGGAGTGGGGGAGGAAGCTGCAATTTTTAATAAGATAGCCTTACAAAGAAGATAACATTTTAGTAAAGACAAAGGACAAAGATTTCTGCAAAAGCAGATTCTTGTTAGAACCACGTATGACGAAAATGTTCAATGATGAAAATGCTCATGAGAAACTAAGTTCAAAGATCAAGAAACAAAAATTTACTTACACTTGATTTTAACTGTGGAACAAGCAAGGACTAAAAGTAAATATTCTCTAGTACTAACAGTGATTTTTCTAGGTGGAATTTTATTGGCCACTTATTTTCTACTTTATGCTTTTTGAATGGGTATCTATCATTGTCATCAGAAAAGCAAGAAGTCCCTCTTTTATAACACACTGTATCCTGCGTCAATTTATCTTCTAAACCCATCCTGCACTTACTTGCATAAATGATCATTTCCAATAAGAAAAGACTTGTGAGATTTTTCAGTGAATGCTCTTTTTTTCCCCAATAAACGTCTATTGTTTAATAGTGCCTAGCAGTCACATCTTAACTCAGCACATACTTACTGAAACTAATCAGGTACTATTTAGGACTTCAGTGAACAAGACAGAAAAGCTTTCTGCCCTATGATGAGAAAAGGGATTTTTAAATATTACTATGCTATGAAGTAAACTAGGAAGGAGTGATAAAAAGTGAAATAGAGAGGGAGTTTATACAGGTAGATGTGTCCTAGACCTTAAGTTAAAAATTTAGATCTCCAATCCCATTTTTACTACTTAGTAAATACATGACTACATGTCAGTCACTTAACCTAAGCCTCAATTTTCTCATAAATAGAAGGGATTAAATAAAATTGCTATAAAATTCAATATAAGTGAAAACATCAACTATACCAACTATGGTTACAGCTTCTGATAGGTAAAAGATCTTGAAAGATGAATGAATAAAGAACTCAATAAATGAGCAAGAACTCAGAAGAACTACCACACTAAGGGAGTATCTGAGAAAACCTTAGAGTTAGGCACTGAAGGAGAAATATTTTTACCAGCCAAAGGGACAAAGCAAAAACCACTAAGATTCTGCCTTCAGCACTCAAAAACTAACTAATACACAAAGGACATAGTTCTACATGTTTCCCTATTTGCTCCAATTACACGTCTCCATTTTCCCCACAGGAAGAAGAGAAAAAAAAAAGCAGTGTAAAAAAAGGCTATTCTCCCATCCTGATTTCACATTTTAAGTCTGTGCTCTTTGACTCATTCTCTAGCTCAAATACAGTCCATTTTCTTTTCCCAGCATCACTCTCCCCACCTTCTTTCCCCATCACACTCACTCCCATCAACTGAATGTTGGCTGTTATCATCCAAAGTAGTATTTTGCAAACATTGTACTGTGAGCCAATTACAGATAGGGAAATTTAGTGGGCCAGAATCTTTTTTAAAGGAAAGCAGAATGGAAATCAGGGCACCAGGTGTAATAAGGTTATGAGTAGTCTAATGAAGGCTTTAATTTAATATGGCTGTGTGAGCTTAAAGATGTAAAAACATTTCTTTCTGTGGCATGTACTTAAAAAAAGGTTGAAATACAAGACAATGCTTCTCCTTTTTTCTTTTCTATTGGAGTGGGTAGAACTTCTCTTTGAAAAATCTGATGGAAATTAAGGTTTCCCTCATCATAAACACAAGTTCATGGTCATTCACACTACAGAAGCTCATAGAATCTCCTGTTGCCAGTCCCAAGTCTTCAAGTTAAGAACCCTGAGGGTGAAATTTCAGCTACTACCAGAATTGTTCCCTGAACTTGTATCTAACATATGCAACTTTATATATATGAAAAGCCTATAGAAAGCAAGAACCATCTTTGTGTAATTCTGAGGTCCCAAGAAGGCAAAAACTATCCTTGTGTCAGCACCTTTGATAAGGAGTAAGTTCTCAGGATGCTCTTAGACAACTGCAACACATCTTTATTAGCCTGCTTCAGAATTACCAGTCCCTTTAAAGGCTGAAGAATACAGATTCAGTCTCCTAGGAATTTTTCAATATTTAATAAGGCCCCACAATATGCCTACTATGGCCACAAAGGTGAGTTCCTTTAAAATGTGACTTTTTCATCTTAGTTTCTCTTCTATTACACTCCCCAAAGGGGCAACTGTCAGGTCAAACCCTGATGTTCTGTATTCCTCAATAAACTACTCCAAGTTCCTCCTTCCTTATTTAAAATGCCACTTGACCTTTAGGATTGTTCAAATTTTGTTTTTCCAATTTATTTTAATTAGTCCAGCATATATCCTGTATGCTGAGAATGTTAGAGGACTCACAGACTTCTATTAACTTCTAGCATTGTATGCAAGTTTATGCAAAGGTATGTTTTTCTGGAGAGGCAATCCATGCTTTCTCAAAAGATTTTAAGAGGTTGCAGATGGTCTGCTGACTCAAAAAAAAAAAAAAAAGCAAATAATTGCACTTACAGTACACTATTAATAATTTATGGTGTGCTTTGCCTTTCTACGCCACAAAGGTAAGAATTACACGCTTTGTGTGGCATACACACAGACGGTACCAGGTATTCTGGGAATGTTTGCTGCCTAACTTATGACTCCCTCAAAATTCTTCCTAAAAGAAGACTTAGATGCTCCTACAAAAAATGATGATAGCTGTATTTCAAGGATTTACATTTTTTATGAAAATAGAAATATCGTTTTTAGACCTACCGACTGTACAAATAAAATTTACAAACTCATCGTGTACTAACTAACCAAACATTGCTCAAAGACCTCAAAGTCGAAGGCCTATTTACAACTTCCAGAGACACAAAATACAAGCCCTGAAAGCTGTTAATTTTAGCTCTTTGCTTTTCCCTGCTAGTTATTCAAACAAACAAGAAACAACCAACCTGATGTACTTAGTGAAGGTTGTGAGATAATCTGACAATATTTGTAATTCATAAAACGGTGTCTGCGGGAGCTGGGGGCAGGGTTTGTTAACAAAAGAGCTGTTGGAAGCTTAGACCTGCCTAATGCTGGGAGGACCCCAGGCCGTTCCTCTTTTCCCCACCGCCTTAAAAAGATACGCATGGAAAGGCAGCGGCTGCCCTCGCCCCACCTGAAGTGAAAGTTAAAGGAGTTACTCGTTACTTTGCGTGTTAGCACGAGAATTAGTAAGGGGCCCGGGGTGAAAAGGATTCAGGCCTCCGCTCGCGGCCACTCGCGGCGAGAGCCGGCCTCGCCCGCATCCCGCCGGCGCCGCTGCCCACGGTGCGCTCTCCAGGCCCCGCGGCAGCGCGCGGCTCCCTGGGGCGGGGGAAGCGGCGGCGGAGCCGAGACGGAAGCTTTTCCTGCAGGTGAAAGGTCAGAGGCTCCGCGGGAGGCGCCGCGGGAGAGGCTGCTGGGCGCACCGAGCGGCTCTTGAAGACCCTCCCGCGCCCGGCCCCTTCCAAATGCCGGGTACCGCGCCTCGACGGTGGCCTCGGTCTCTCTGAGCCCCGCGCATTCGGCCCTGCAGCACCGGCCACTCTGCGCCCCCTTCCCGCCCCGGCAGCCAGCAGTGACACAGCCTGACGGGCGGGCCTGCTGGGCCGCAAACCGCAAGTTCTGGGGGTGGGTCTAGGGGTGCGTCCGTTGGACCCTCGGGTGACGGGACATCTCCGACCCCGCTCCAAACGCGGCCACTTTTCTGCCCACCCGGCACTTCTTACCGGCGCTTTTCCGCCGCGCAAGGTCCTGCGCCGGGCGTAGACCGGACAGTCCGGCGGTGGCGGCTGCGGCGTGGTGGTGGAGGGGCCTCGGAGGAGACAGGTTGGAGAAAACAGAGGGAGGGGGAAGGGTAAAGGAAAGTTGGGGGGAAGGGAGCTCTCCGGGTTTGTGTATTTGGGGGGGTCAGAGTTCGTGACCCCTCCCTCGGATCCGCGGTGCGTGTTCCCGGCCGCGCCTGCGCATTAGTGGTGAGGAGAAGCGGTGAGGTCGTGACGTTCCCTTGGTGGAGGGATCCGAGACCTGGGCCTCTGAAAGTGGACTGCCCCCTATCGGCTTGGAGGCAAACTCACCAGCGTGCGTGTCCTGGGCGGTACTTTTTGAGAAGCCAGGTGCGTTTAGCATCCTGTTTGTCAAATGCGGTCCTTAAAGGAAGTTTTTAGAAAAGAATTTCAGATTTAAGTAATAATAGATATTATTTCTAACTTGTGGAAAACTGACTTGTTATAGGCTGTCTCACCTTAATAAAGGTTTATTAGAGGACAAATGAATAGATCCCAGAAAGATAGTGGGACAGAAACCTGTATAGTAAGGCAAAGTTTTACCTATCAATTCTTGTGATCAAGTAGATATAATAGCTAAATGGAGCAAGAATAAAATCACTTTAGAATTTAAGCTCCCCTAAGGTCGCTTTTTGTCTGTTTTGCTCAGCGGCGAGTTCCCAAATGATACAAGGCAATGTTTGATGGACAGTAAAGATGTGTGAAGAGAATGGAGGGAACACATTCTGGGGCTGGCCACCTGTAGCAAAAGGTGTGGCATGAAGCGCTGTCCTGTTTGTGTAGTACTGTGTGGTTTGGTTTTCAAGAAAGGGGCCTTTCAATATTTTTAGTACTGATCATCACCTGAAAATTAGTCACAAATTCATGCCAGAAATCCAAGTCCAAAAGAACAAATGTGCACCAGGAAGGGGAACATCTCTCTGTCCTTTCTCCCTGGATCTAGGCAGCTGGATGCAGAAAAGGGAATGCAGAAGTCCCTAACAAGTAGAAATGTTTTGTTTTTCTCTAAAAGTTGCCCTTTTCCTTTTAGTATCATTTGTTGTGTATTAGATGGTTTTCAGGCAGTCTCTTTCCTCCCCCTCCCCAATGGTGAAAGCAAAGAAAGTACACTGTAGGTGCAATGGGAAAAGGCAATCTGAGACCTTTTCTCTGTTCCTGATGCAGAATGTACATGTCTACAATGATGCTTTAGTTATTCCTTATGCAGTTAATTCACTTAAGTCATGAACAATTCACTTATTAAAAATTGGAAGTAGGGGCCTCCCTGGTGGTGCAACGGGTTAAGTCTCAGCACTGTGAAGCTATCCAGAGCCAAGACAGCACGAGTTCTATACTTGGGCAGGGAGCTTCCCACATGGCGCAGCAGACCTCTCCTGTCTTGCCTGCTGCTCCCCTCAGCAGTATATTTCAGTAGATCTATCTGTTCTACTTCCTGCTCTGTCTCTGGTGAATTCTCTCCGTCTCCCCCACCTCTGGCCTATACCCCAGCTTGTATGCATAAATAAAATAAATCTTAAAAAAAAATAAAAAAATAAAGATAAATAAAACTTGGAAGTAGAAGTCATTTTAGGAATATCATTTTGTGGGTGAATAAGCTTTTCCTAATGCTTCAGGAAACCTTATCAGTGAAGTTCATCCTGAAATGGGAGACTCTAAAGAGAATAATGGCTTAAAAGACATCATCACACCAAAAGTGGATATTAAATACATTTATTCTTTACAAATATACATATTAACATTATTTACAAAGCTAATGTTTTATTTCTAAAGGACTTATATTTCTATATGAACAGTAAGATACAAACTAGTATTACCGTAAGAAGTGCTTCTAGATATACACTTTAAGTCATTTGAAAAACAATATTTCAAGATTGGTTTCTTAACATACTATGACCAACTTATAGAAAAGAGAAAGTTGCTTCTTTTCATCCATTTCCTCTCATGCCCACCAAAGGGGCTTTGATATTGAGGCTTTTTGAAAATTTCCTATACCTTTATTAAAAAAAAAATCTTATAAGAAGTTACTTCTTTTCTTAGAGGAGTAAGTCATAGGTGAGATTTTCCTTTAGAAAATAACATGAAAAGTGATATAGGTGCCAACAGGAAGAAGTTTAACTAATTAAAAAATACTGAGGGCCTCCCTGGTGGCGAAAGGGGTTAAGACTCAGCACTATGAAGCGATCCACAGCAACTTCAGGACGAGTTCAATCCTTGGCCAAGGAGCTAACCCATATGACACAGCAGACCTCTCCTGTCTTGCCCACTGCTCTCCTCAGCAGTGTATCACAGTCAGTCTGCCTGTTCTGCTCCCAACGCTGGCTCTGGTGAATCCTCTCACTCCCAACCCCCACACCTCTGGCCTACACCCCAGCTCTTGTATGCATGAATGAGTAAAACTTTAAAAAAGAAAATACTGAGTGTCCACTGCATGCAAGGCATTCTGCCAGATGCTGAGAAGGAACCTCACCTGACTAAGATACAGTTTCTGTTCTAAAGGATAGAATATGGTAAGTACCATATGAAAGGTTGTTTATGAGCTAAAGGCTCTAGGAGTATAGTGGAAGAAGAGAATAGATTTAGAGTGAAGGAATGGGGGTGAGAAAGACTAGGATCAACTGTCACAGAGAACTTTTGCATAGAGTCTGAAAAGAAAGGTTGGAATGGGATTAGCTGGAATGCATGATCCCTGAGGAAGAGTATTCCATGTCAAGCCACTGAGCAAAGAGCAGTGCTTTAAAAGAGGACTCTAGCAGGGTTTATGGTGAGACCATTCAAAGAAGGCACTGGAATGAGAAGGAAGTTGGGAAGAGGGAAGGAGGACCTAGGCAAGGCCTATGTAATAACAGAAGGACAATGAAGATGGAATGGAAACAGTCATTGTAAGCCTTGTTGCTAGTTGGAGGTAGATTCTGGTGCCTAATATGGTATGTCTCCATTACTAAAGAAAATAAAGTTCTGAATGAAAAGAAAGTTAGCTGTGTTTTTAGTTACTTAAAGTTTAAAATGCATAAGCAGTTCTCCTGTAGCTATCCAACAGGTAGTTACATCTGTGACCTTGCAGGATGGTGGGAAAAATAAGTCTCTAAGTTATAACAGGGGTCTTTGGGGGACAAGGATGTGTGCTCACTTAATTCAATTGAACACATACTTTCTCTTAAAAATAATGTAAATTTTTATTGAGAAACCGCTACACAGTAAGTCCTTGTTTGCCATTGTTAACAGATTCTTGGAAACAGACTTTAAGCCAAATGACTTATAAGGAAACCAGGTTGCTAGGATTGTTTTTCCCTCACAACGATGTTGTTTCAATGTTATTTGAGGATGTGCTGCATTAAGTGTAGTTCCTGCCTTCAAGGAGTGGACAGCATAATAAGAGAATTACGATTTACTGCTGGAAATCCTGATGACTACAGATGAATACAATGGATTTCATACTTAAACATTAAGCACAATTTTTTGTTCACTCCCAAGACCTAACAAGTACATTTACATCTTAATGAAGTTACTAAATAGCAGGCTTTCCCTACTTCTAGATATATTCTATCATACAGATATAACACAATCAATACACTTTAAATTTGTCCTCTTGGTTGTTTTATTACAGCATTATATTAAACAAGGAATGCTCTGATTTCATTTTAAAAGATGCTCCTATACTCTCAAATATCGAAGCTTTTTGTTAAAGAAGAGAGAATTGTTACTGATAAGGGACAACAGGAGAATGCTGGCTACATCAGGGAACGGAAAGAGGCTGGAGAGAAAGAGGTAGACGACACAAAAGATAATTCTTTTCATTTTCCTAGGACCCTGGTGTATCCTCTACATCTGCAGGTGCCACAGATAAAGGAGGAACACAGGTTGGGGACACTCCCTAAAAACACCAGTCTTTCAAGTTTAATCCAACCTCTCTTGTTTAGGTTACTTTCATCATTCTCTGTCTTAGCTTAACTTTCTAACTGTTCTTCTTGCTCCTTAAAATCAAAAGGATTAGATGGAAGCACATGTATCAGTGAAATAAAAACAGTACCCTTGGAATTTAGGTGCTATTTGTACTTTCTCCTCATTTATAGAATGCACCAAATAATAATTTTTCTTCAAAAAGGTTAGCTTTCAAGATATATATATCTTGAATATATGTAAATATATATATAGATAGATAAACTAAAGGAGCTATACTACATGTATGTCATTAGGTTTCTTGGTTGACATTGAATAAGCCAGGTTTAATAACAATTGATCAACTTTAATAAGTTATGAAGGATTGATAAGGGGGAAAGGGATTATAATACCATTCCATATTTAAAACATCTTTATGGGGGAGTATAATTGCTAGCCTCCTCAAACAGCTGTATTTTACTTTTTTCACTACCCTACACAGGACCAAGTCAATAGCTAATATGATCATACAGGTATTTCACATGTAATTAGGAAATTACTAGCAGTCTGTGTTACATTTCTTTAATATTTAAAACTGGTTCTTGATTTAGTCAGCTGTTGGAAGAGTGTCTTGGCTGATGTCTTTTAGATTCTGACATTTAATCCAAATCTTGTAGTTAAGAAGAGTTCAAGAAGAAAGGAGAAGAACTCCAAATAACTTGTCTTGTGAAAATGCTGAACCCAATGAAGCAGACTGAAATACATAAGGTATAACCTTGGTGTCCAGAAAGGACAATAAAAACTGTGGGGATTTTAACATGTAAGTTAGAAGTTATTTATGCCATTTTAATTAAACTCAGTGAGCTGTAAAGAAGTATTTATCTACTGCGACAGAAAGACTTCGGAGATAATGTGAGATTGTGGATGAGGTTGTACAGGGTTTAATAGAAATATATAGTCAGAAAAACCTGCAGCAGCCAACTCTAGATTTGGCAAGGACCAGTGCTGAAACAAAGAACATTCAAAAGGCTTTAGAAAGGCATTCAGTAATTCCCTTGGCAATTATAAATATCACACTGAATTAGAAAATCTTTTATGTAAAAGGAAAATTCTTGTCCCCACTATTGATATATGCTATTGACAACCTTACCTTCTAAGATACTACTTTATACTTAAAGCTCAGTCGGTAAATATATATTATGAACATTAGGAATAATGTTAATGGTAGTTTTAATTGCATTGTTTTTCTGCTAATCAATTTTATATACAAAGTAGCTCATGTTAAAATAAACGCACCAGATTTGTGAATATAAATCTTTCCTGATTAGGCGCACTGACAATTGGCCAAAGAAATAATTTTTTATCAAAACTCTAAAAAATTAACACAAAGTGGTATTAAAAACCTTTTAAAACGAATATATAATTTCAGTTAATACTGGCTTAGAGTGTGCTTCTCTGATATGGTAGTTCCAGTTCATTTTTTAAAGCACAATGTTATAAGAAATGTAACATTCATTTTAGGTACAAATACAACCATTGACTTGGTCTCAGAACTCTTACAATAGCAACAGACATTATGTAATATAATACTTAGCCATATTTGACTTCTTAAAAACGTACATTTATGTTGTGTTGCATTGCTAACAAGAAGACCGAATTTAATGTACAGGCCCTAGAGTTGGTTACCTGTGTTCCTTTGCAAGTGAAAACATCCTCTATCCTACTCATAGTTCATTAAGTAAAAATTCAGATTTTGTCCCTTTGCTGTAATTCCTTGATGATGTTACATTATCTCACGCCAAAGGCTATGTAACAGTAGAAATACTTATATAAATTCACTGGAATTTCACTCATAGTTACTGAGGTAGATGTTGGCCATGTGTTTATTTCATTAAAAGATACAAAAATTCATTTAAGTTTGATTCAAAGACAAATTTTTTTTCATCACCAGTTGTATAATAAACAATTTCTAAACCAAACCCTGCATGGAAATTTATTCCTTGATATTATGTGTGTTTTTATTTACAAAGACTTAACCATTAGTGTGAACGTTACAATGTAACATTGTAAAACACATTGAGAAAACAGTGTAGACTGTGGCACAGTTATAGTATACAGTAATAGGTTTTGTGGTCTCTAAAGAAAAGTACTTTAGAATTCAGTGTGAGTCTCAGAAATAATTCTGACCATTAAGTAAACATCAAAATTTCAATAAATAACATACATGAAAGAATAACATTAAAAAATTACCTTATACTTAAAATAATTTCCTACAATTGACGAAGATTTGGCTTGGATTTATCTTGGCAGTGTCCATTTTTTAAAGTTTTTGTGTTGTATTTACTCCATTCTGATGAAATTCCACCCTTTTATTATCACAGAAGAGATGAAACCAATACTGCTACAATATCGTGCCTTCCTGAAATGCTTCTACCCACCTAAAGATAAAGGAGATTCATTAGATTTGTAAAATGCAATCATCCAATATATATAAGTAATAGCTGTACCTATGGATCAGATTAACAATGTATTTAATCTAACAATGTATTTAAGATCTTTCCTATAACAAACTAGAATTCTGTAAATATAGATACTACCTTTATTTGGTATTTTGGCCCCAAATTGCACTTCAGTTCTATGAAGCATGATGAAGGAGTATCTCATGTAAAAGTTATGAGATGTCTATGAGATATGATGAAGGAGCTATCTCATGTTAAAGCTCTAAGTCCTGATGATACCATTTAATTGGTTTTAGAAGTGGCTATGTCTGCAAAGGCCTTTATGTTTTTAGGAGTACCAGCTCTTTTCCTGCCACCTTTAACTGTACTAATCGAGTTTCTTGGGGCATCCATTAAGTCCAGACATATTCCATTATTTTCCATTGAAGGAAACCTAACATCTACGCTACGCCCAGTTGGTCAAAATTTTGCACACAAGGGCCTCCCTGGTCGCGAGTGTTTAAGCACTGCGCTGTGGAGCTGTTGTCAGTGGCAGGGCAGCATCGATGCGAGTTGACACCTGGCCAGGGAGATTCCCACATGGCGCAGCAGACCTCTCCTGCCTCGCCTACTGCTCCCCTCAGCAGTCTATTTCCGTCGATCTGCCTGTGCTGCTCCCCACTCTGTCTCTGGTGAACCTTCTCACTGCCCGACGCCTCTGCCCTGCACCCCAGCTTGTATGCATAAATAAATAAATTTTCAAAAAAAATTTTGCATACAATATAAAAATGTCTTACAGATTCATAGAAGTATTTCCAAAATTCTTTTGTTTCAAAATTTATCTAACAGTGCATACAGCTACACTCAGGAGACATTCTGACAGTCTCTTTACATGTCTCTAGTAGTATAATTGCTTCTGAACTTACTATGAATATTTGAAATCATTCAATTTAATTAGTAAATGCAGTCTATAATAGATTTGGCTCAAACTTGAAGGATATAATTTTAAATTTAAATATTTAAATATTTTAAATGTAAAAGCATACAATTATAGCATAATAGAAGGCTTTTAAAAGACCCAACATTTCCATTAAAATTAATTTTAATATTTTATTATATGCAAAAGAGCAACCCATATGATATTAATAACCTCAAAGAGAAACTCAATATTTCTCATTTGTTATCCTAAAGTACAATTAAACTGATTTCATCACCCAAATAAATTCAGTCTTGGGGGGACTTCTATCTTGTCAACAATATCAGCAAAAGATGTATATTCAAAAGCAGTATTTTATCAGCACAATGATAAATCCAGGTGGAAATTACAAGAAATATACTTAACAGCAATTGAGGACAATTATCTAAGTAGTTTTTACAGAAAAAAGTAACCATTTTTTTCAGTGACATAATTTAAATATATACCTAAAAGGAATTATTTGGAGGAACAGCTTTACACAGCTGGATGTCCTAATATAAACTGAGGGGGGTGGGAGGGAGGATCTTGTAGAATATTAGTAACGCTGTACCTGATTAATACTCAGAAACATGTAATCCTAACTGTCCTAAGAAATTGCAAGCCTTGCTTAAAGCATTCTTTTCATTCTGCAAGAACTTTTAAAATCTATTGAGAAAAAATGAGGACATATTAGTGCAAACAAGTGTGAGGCCCAAATAAAAATTAAATGAAAGGTGAGCTGTTTTGTTCAGAAAGGATCCAGATTTCTCTATGTTAAGCAATCTCATGACATCTAAATAAATATTCTTCTTGGAATTTTGAAGAGATTGTTTCAGTCTTTTCCATCTATAGTGATAGCCACTCCTTCTACTCAGTCATTGGTAACAGCATGGGAGCTGCTTAATGTGTTTGCCCTTTTTCCCAAAGAAGTTAAGTTAGTAGGCAGCTGTTTAAACTCCTGCTGTTCCAAGGGACAGTTGAATCATTAGATTGCCAAAGTCCTGGAATGTTTCAAGGAAAGATTTTTATTCTCACTGAAGCAGAGGTCAAATGCCTTAGCTTCCCTTCATTTCAGCTGAGTAGCAGTATGCTGCCTCCTCAGGGGTCACGCATAAACAAAATATTTTGGACAAAACTACCTCTTTGCTTCTCTGCCACCGAAAAATATTTCATATACTCCTGCTTTGTCTTTAAAATACTTCTGAAGAGTTTGAATAATATGTTAAATCTTTCTAATTGGAATCTCTGAAATTCTGAGTTGCCCTATGCATAAGAATAGGTCGTTTTAAAAATCAACCATTTAGGGCCTCCCTGGTGGCGCAACAGGTTAAGTGCAGCACTATGAAGCTATCCAGAGCCACTGCAGCACAAGTTTGATACCCGACTAGGGAGAGTCCCACATGGTGCAGCAGACCTCTCCTGCCTCGCCTGCTGCTCCCCTCAGCATTGTACTTCAGTCAATCTGCCTGTTCTGCTCACCACTCTGTCTCTGGTGAATCCTGTCACCACCCCACACCTCTGGCCTACACCCCAGCTTGTATGCATAAATAAATAAAACTTTAAAAAAATCAATCATATAAAGTAACAACTTGAATTCTCATTTATAAAAGAAAAATAAGTCTGAATTACTTACTTCTGAGCTGAGTGAGCATCCTCTGCTTTGAATACATAAAATAACATGTTTTTGTGCAATAACTGAAATACTCTAGACTCTGAATTCTCATCTTTGACTTGAGTGACAGTGAATCCTAATAAAGGTTGACTCTCCAAAGCTGCCACGTCCTAATTTTAAAAGATACAAATGGAGATACATTTTCTAATTGATGTCAACTTCAGATTTGCAAATTCTTGATCTATATTGTGCGAATTTCATACACAAATACATAAAACAACTGTAGTACCTTATTCATTTTTCATTCATTCAACAATATTTATTGAGCCCCCACCCCACCAACCCTATGAGCCAGATACTAAGCTAGACGGTGTTTTTAATGTGTTCACATCATACTATATTCCACAACCACCATGGGATGTAGATAATTACATTACTTTCATTTTATGGATGCAGAAAACAGCTCAGAAAGGTAAGTAATTTACCCCATCCCAGTAAGAAAAAGCTCAAACACTAGAGCAGTGGCTTCCATACAATGCTGGAACACAGGATGATCAGATAGAAGGCAATATTACAAACAACAAATAGGAGTAATTTATAACACAAACAAAGCCTATGTTATTAATGCTGATGCCTGATCAACACAATCTGCAGACAGTCAAGGGAGTGTAACCCAAGAAAACTTTGCAGAAAGGTTAAGGACCTCTGCCTTTAGTGAAATAGTATAGTTACATACATCAAATATACCTGCATTTTAATTCTATGGAAAATTCCTAACACTTTTGCGTAAGCACTCTCTATGTGCAACACAAGAACACACTTCACATTAAATACAGCAATACCATCCACCCTCCAAAAACAAAACAAAAAGTATACCTAAAACAAATGGAATAAGCAAATACTGTAAGTATTTTCATTTGGCATTATAAAACAACTCAAAACTACTCTTACCTCACTCGCAGCATATGTATAAAGCACTTTATTTTTTATGACAAACCAGAAGTGTTTCCAAGGTTTTTTATTGCCCTTTGATCTGTACAAGTAGCCACTCATAGAAGAATCTTCTGTGTTTGCTGATACCTAGGTAAGCAAAACCCATACACAGCTTAATGGTTTTCAGACAAAATATTTAAAATAAAAAAATTACTTTTAATCAGGTGCTAAAAGCAAAACCATAATAATAGTATATTTCACGTTGAATTTGTATACTTTCAAAGTCCGCTACTATACAAATTGAATATTGTTACTAACATAATAAGCATTCTATTTTTTTTTAAAGATTTATTTATTTATGTGTATAAGCTGGGGTACAGGCTAGAGGTATGGGGTGGCGAGAGGGTTCACCAGAGACAGACTGGGGAGCAGAACAGGCAGATCCACTGAAATACACTGCTGAGGGGAGCAGCAGGCGAGGCAGGAGAGGTCTGCTGCACCATGTGGGACTCTCCCCAGCTGGGAGTTGAACTCATGTCGCTGCTGCCGACAGCTCCACAGCACCATGACGGAGGCCCCTAATAAGCATTCTAGAATTTTACCTGGTTTAACTGTGCTTGCATATGTGTTTGTGTACATATTACTTTGTGGTTTCACCTACATTTTCTGTGCTGTCAGAAGATGAAAAATTCCAAGGGTCAACAATACTTTTTTTAAACTGCGCTTCCGGAACTGTGTATGTTGTTGATTGTTCCTCTTTTTTTGGCTGTTAGGGAAAATTACTTAAACCTTTATCTCCATCCTAAAATAATGTCTCAGACTTCTAAAAATGGTGTCAACAGACAGGTAAAAAGAAAATGGAAATGATTTACAGATCATTCTTTGAAATCCAAATTTTGGTCCAATGGAAGTCTACTTTTGCTTCAAAAAAGGCTGAAAATATTTTAAACTCTAGGCAAAAAGGTAGCACTTTTTTAATGATTATAATCTGGCAACTGAAATGTATCCCTGTGTTGGACAGTCATACTGCTGTACAATCTCCAACCCTGAGGTTGGGCAGCACCTGTGACTTGCTCCTAACCAACAAAATATAATGGAAGTGATGCCATGCCATCCCCATAATTCTCTTATATCATGTAAGGCTCCATATCTTGCTAGCAGTCTAGCTCTTGGGACCTTCTCCCACATTGACTTTGAAGAAGTCAGTCGCCACAGTGGTAGGTCCACATGGCGCAGAGCTGAGGTGATCTCCAACCAAAAGTCAATTAAGAAACTGGGTCCTCAAGTCTCACAACTACAAGGAAATGAATTCTGCCAACAACTTGAGTGAACTTGGACCCTTGCTTAGCCAGTCTTGATTATAGACCTGCAGTGGCCCCTGCTAAGCAGTGCCTAAACGCCCGAGACAATAAAATGTGGAGTTTTAAGTCACCATGTTAAGTTCTAATTAGCTTTTTTTTTTTTGGTTTGTGCTAATTTGTTACATAGCAGTAGAAAACAAATGCAGAAGGTTCTATGAATTTGTATTTTTATTCATGTATTATTTGATGAATTCTATGAATTTCTTATAAATTTCTTAAAAATGATCACATATTTTTATTGGAAAATTTAAATCTAATGTTATGTTGGGAATATGTGCAAGTAAATTTGTACATAAAGAAATACATCATGTATAAAATTACCGAATAATTAGAAAAAAAAAAAGAATGTTTATATTTCAGTGATACTTTGTTTAAAATGTAGTTATGCTGGGGTACTACTATGTACATATATTGGTGTATGCATATATATGCATACATATGTACATATATACACACATAGGTACTTATATAAAGTGTTACTATTCTTGCTCAATATAGTACTGTCCTTGTATGATTCATACAAGTAGATGAGTTAAAATACTGAATGGTCATTCAGAGTCTCTGCTATCTTTTTTAAAAATATAAATTGATTAAGTTAACAGTTTAATCACCTGACTCAAAACTTTCTTCCAATGATTTGATCATTTAAAAAAGAAGTCAAGCCCAACTCAAGAGAGAAAGTCTACCGTTACTGAGGGTACTGAGTCTCTGAATATGATTCTAAAAATAAAGAGTTTCTAAAAGCGTATTGAACATTACTGGAATAAACATACAATGCCCATTTCTCAAAAACATTAAACAACAGAAAAACCTAATGACCAAGTAATTCTATTCCTAAGGATATACCCAAGAAAAATGAAAACCTATGTCCATGCAGAAATTTGTGCAGAGTGTATATAGGAGCATTTTTCATAATGGACTAACAGATAAAAACAACCCAAATGTCCTTCAAGAGGCTGAACGGGTAAATTGTGGTGTATACATATAATGGAATATTATTCAAGACAAAAAGCGATGACATATCACAAACCTTGAAAACACTGTGTAAAGTGAAAGAAGCCAGACACTGAAGGTCACATATTGCGTGATTCTTTTTCTATGCTATATCCAGACAGACAAAAACTTAAAGATTAATGGATACTAGGGAGTCAGGGAGAAGGAAATGGAACTGATTACTTAATGGCCCAGGGTGTTTTTATGAAGTAATGAAATATTTTGAAATTAGAATAATGTGGCAGTTGTACAATATTGTGAATACACTAAATGCCACTGAATTATATACCTTAAAGAGGTTAACTATGTTATGTAAATTTCACCTCAACTGAAATTCAACAACAAAAAGAATACAGCTTTCCAAAGAGGATGCTGACTTTTTAACTCGATATATTAACCACCCCAGTCTGAAGGCAAAGGAGCGAAGCAGTGATTCTCAAACATCACCACACACTTAAATCACCCAGAGTGCTGGTTAATATTTCTATCTTGTGGACTTTGGGGGAGGCCCAAGAAATTGCATTTTTCTTAAGTTGCATTTTTAATAAGATTATGCTAATGCTGCTAGTCTAAAGGACACTTTGAGAACCAGTGAATTAATGGAAGAAGTGGCTACAGACAAAGGATATATAAGTTGGAAAGGCTGATTCTATGGCTGGATACAAACTGCAGCTGGGGTCTAGGCTGAGTCTAGTCCAGTCTATAGAGTTTTGTAATCAGTGTTGCGGAGTTTAGAGGGGAGCGCGTATAAGAACTGTCTCATAAACTGTGGCATCAGCATGGGGAGGCAAACATCACGGAGAACTACTTCAACTGATTAAGAACCTTAACTTGGGGCCTCCCTGGTGGCACAGCAGTTAGGCGCTGTGATGTGGAGCTGTCAGCAGCAGCAACGTGAGTTCAATGCCCAGCCAGGGAGATTCCCACATGGCACGGCAGGCCTCTCCTGCCTCTCCCGATGCTCCCCTCTGCAGTGTATTTCTGTTGATCTACCTGTTCTGCTCCCCACTCTGTCTCTGGCGAACCTTCTAGCCACCCCACACCTCTGGCCTACATCCAGCTTGTATGCGTGAATGAATAAATCTCTAAAAAAAAAAAAAAAGAACCTTAACTTTCTGAATATAGATTTAGATTCACTCAGAAAATGAATGATAGAAGAGGTAATTCAGTGGTACTCACTAAACTGGCTTAACAAGTTTTATATGAAACTTGGCAAATGGAACTTTAAGTCTAATAATAAAGGCTTTACTATTTCATGAGGTTGGCTATAAATCACTCCCTATTATTTCAGTTGCTGTGATGGAATACACTCAACTTTACATAAGAAATGTGATCTTGTTCAAATTATTAGAGTATTTGGTTCTACTCTCTGTGATAGAATACCTTCACAGTACCACGAGAACAAAAATTAAAACTACTTTGCTGGCCCCAAACTAGCACAGTTGGAACTAATTTGTAAACTTAATCTGAATGGGACTGACCAGAAAAACGACAAGAGGTCAGTATTGTATGATTCCTCTTGCATGATATATCCAGAAAAGGCAAAGACATGGAATGCTATCAGATCTTTGACACTGATAAAACACCTGAATTTGAGGAATGGGGATATGATATCAGTGAGGCCTGTGGATTATGCCACTTGCACATCTTAGTGTGTAAGCTGTTAACACTTTCTATATTTTTCCTTTTAATTTAAAGGGAAGGCAACCTATTATCAGTGACACCAGTGATATATAACCAACAAATGTCTGCAAATAACAAATTGTGCAGGTCAGTAAATGCTAATAAAGTACCCAAAATATTCTATTAACTTCTTCCCTTTGGAAAGGACATCTCAAATAATTTTTTAAAACTTCACATGTGTCCAAGTTATCTTTGTATCATTGCTATAAAATGGTCTCCAAACTTTTCATCAACAACCATTTTTAAATGACTCAGATCTTAAGGGAGATCAATCAAGATTGTGAGGTATCAGCCATATCCATCATTACTATGTCTTAATAGCAGTGGGAAATAACATCATGTTCTATGAAAGAAAAATAGTGTATTATATACATATAAATAATTTAGCTTCTCTCAGGTTGCAAGTTTAATGGAATCACTTACTTCTTTGAGAGCTGCTGGAATTTTTTTCTGTTTCCTCCCTGATGGAATACTATGTAAGACTGATGATAAGGCACTTGAAGGAGATTTGTGATTTCCGGGAGATCCAATCTTAGGGGAGTGCTGGTGATCTAAAAAAAATCAAGTACACTTACTTATGGAGCCAGTGATAAGCACAGTGCAATTCAATTCAATTCAAATCAATGAACATTGTTGCATAAAATATCCATGGGAGGATAATCAAGAAACTGATGGCACTGCGGCCTATGGGAAAGGAAAATGGATGACCGAAGTTGAGTGGGAGCAAGATTTTCCATTGTCTATGATTTTATACTTCTTTAAAAAAAAAAAAAAGATTTATTTATTTATGCATACAAGAGCTGGGGTGTAGTCCAGAGGTGTGGGGTGGTGAGAGGATTCACCAGAGAGAGTGGGAAGCAGAACAGGGAGACTGACTGAAATACACTGCTAAGGGGAGCAGTGGGTGACACAGGAGAGGTCTGCTGCGCCATGTGGAAAGCTCCCTCGCTGAGGATCGAAGATTGAAGATCTAACTTGTGCTGCAGTGGCTCTGGATAACTTCATAGGCTGAGACTTAACCCCTTGTGCCACCAGGTAGGCCTCGATTTTATACTTTTTAAATGTAAAACATATGAAAGGATTATGCTTTTATGCCTTTAGTATTGTGAAAAATGTTAATGTCCAGCCAATTTTAAAAAAAAATTTCCCTCCTGACTTAAAAAAACAGTCTAACAACATCGTTTATTTTGAAGATACTAGACCAAGGAGTAAGTGCTAGAAAAGGGGTTACAGGAGAAGATGAGGAAGCAACTCTTTTGACTGCAAAGTTCAGAGAAAGTTGGGAAGATAATGAGATGTTTGAGTTCACCAATAAGGTAAAGTAGGAGTTCCCATGCAAAAAATAGGAAAAACACTCCACAAAGAGATGTCAACATAAGCAAAAGCAGAGGTATAAAAAAAAATCATTTACTTGGAGAATAACAAGGTTGGGAGAAGAAAAGACTGGCTCCAAGGGCTTTTGTTAGGCAATGGAAATCAAAGGTTTTTGGGGCTAGGAATGAGATGAGCATATCGAATTTAGAAAAATAAATGTGGCAGTAACAAAAAGAAAAGATTTGTGTCGAAAAGATGTTAGAAATTATAAAATTTTAGGTTCTGATGGACTGAATAGGTCTGAGATAAAGAAATCAGGAAAGGACAGACTTTCAAAGATAAATTTGACAACAGTTATAGATCAGGTGGGTGTGGATGATGAGGAAGGAGGACGGAAAGATGACTGGTGACATTATATAACCAAAGAACAGAGCAACATAAAGGCTGGCAAAGAATGTGTTTTCCTGGAAGATGTTTAGACAATAACAAAATATCAATCTGTAAATACATGGATTCTGAGGTAGCATGTGATCTACTTTATTCACTGAGATAGTTCCATTTGTTGATGAGAAGTTATTCTTTGCAGAATGAAGGATAATCTTTTTAAAATTTAGAGCCTATGGCCTTGGGAATTTAATATCTTTAAAAATTTTTTTTTAAAGATTTTATTTATTTATATATACAAGCTGGGGTGCAGGCCAGAGGCATGGGGTGGCAAGAGGGTTCACCAGATATAGAATGGGGAACAGAACAGGAAGATTGACAGAAACACACTGCTGAGGAAAGCAGCCGGAGAGGCAGGAGAGGTCTGCCGCGCCCCTTGGGAATCTCCTGGCCGAGGATCGAACTCATGTTGCCGCGCTGCTGCCGACAGCTCCACAGCACAGCGCTTAACCGCTGTGCCACCAGGGAGGCCCTTTAATTAACATCTTATCCCAAAATACAGACCTGAGCAGTGTGGCTAGCTGCATTCCTCTAAACTATAGGGATGGGTATCTGTGAGTGATGAGGACGCAGATATGACACAGTGTTTTCTATTTTCTTGTACATAAATTGGTTTAGTAGTATAATAAAATCTCACTAAATAAGTCCAACTGACTAAAATTAGACTACTAAACTGTCACCCGCATTTTCAAAGAGAATAATTTTTCAGATACATAAAAATGATTTGTTGTGAGCATACTGCTGTGAGAGTAGAAACTTTAAACCATTGCAAATGAAAATTCCCTTGTAATTGTTTTAAGTACTTCACCCTGATTACATTTCTACATTTAACATCTAGAGAATAAAGGGATTTTCAGTTAAATATTTACTGATACATTACCTAATTTCTGCAGTTCCTGGTAACAATGTTCACACACTCTTGCTGGTTGATTTTTCAAGTAATCTAAGCCATACTTATTTGATGAACAAGCTTGACATACAATCTGAAAACACAATGGAATTATTTCATTTAGAAAAACCTTGGTATTCAAAACATAAGGTAATTTACAAGTATAGAGCTGTCTCTTTTTCAAAACTTTTTCAGTCATTGCATTTCAACAAAAACCTTGGAGTTCTGGCAGGAAGTAAATTCAAAGAACTATACTTAAAGATGAAAAGGTCACAGATTATTACTGAGTGCTAACTACACAAAGTAATACATACAAGTAGTTAAAATGTTTGGAACGGGGCCTGGCATTCAGTAAGTCCTCTATATTTATCATTACCATCGCTGGTATCCTCACAACTGAGGCGACCACGCAGCTGGTCTAGATGAGGAGTCTGGCCCTGTGCTGACCACTCTCTGCATGCACTAGTTTAATCTTCACCGTTACTCTTATGTCATTGTCACGATGCTCACTTTACTAATGAGGTGATGAAGATTTAGAAACATCGTTAATCAGAACTTCCAATCTCAGTGTTTTGCCTCTTAAATACTTAGTATTTAGATATAGTTTATTGTGGTCTGTTTATTGTGAATTTCTTGGGTTATTTTTTAAAATGAAGATTGTCTATTACTGACATTCTGAAGTAGCCCAGAGGTGGGAGAGGGTAAGTTCCCTAACAAGATTGCTGCCCAAATATTTAGAGAAAAGACTAAGACTCAGTATTTGGTTTGTTTTCCTACAATGGTTACAAGATGGGGCAGGAGGTACAGCCCGGGGATCTTTAATATCACAATGGAGATGGGTGTTATCTCCTCCAACCTTTCCACAGGCCCGGCAGTGGTGTCGCCTCCAGGTCAGAGTAAATTCACTCGTGCAGATCATACACATTGTGGCTCTGGTATCAGGAATCCAGATGGGAGCCTTTGATCCAAGAGGACTAGCTTCCTCTTTATTTTCTGAGTCTGCCTGTGGAAGAAGAAGAGCTTCTGATTATCCCCATGCACACTGACTGCTACAGATTCATCCCTTCTTGTTTGGCAGTGGTGTTCACCATGCTGATAGTATCACTGAGGAGGTGGGAGAAAATATGGCTATTTTATTTTTCATGTTCCTGGGATATTAACATTAGCTATCTACAGCCTATCAGTGCTCTAATTTGTAGGAAGAAGCACATGGTAATGTGGTAACAGCTAATTAGTTTCTTCCTTAAACTGTATTTTCTAATTTCTAAATTTTCTACAATAGGTTTTATGACTAGAAAAAAATACAATATACTCTATGCTACTCTAAAATTACAGTTAGGGGCCTCCCTGGTTTCGCAAGGAGTTAAAGCCTCGGTGCTATCAGGTTGTCAGCAGCCACTGAAGCACGAGTTTGATCCCCGGCCAGAGAGCTTCCCACATGGCACAGCAGACCTCTCCTGCCTCGCCCATTGCTCCCCTCAGCAGTGTATTTCAGTAGATCTGCTTGCTCTGCTCCCACTCTGTCTCTGGTAAGTCCTCTCGCCACCCCCACCTCTGAAAAAAAAAATTACAGTTAGACCTTAATAAGATATTTAGCTCTGAAATTATGCACATATCTCCAGTCCTTCTGTGAAACACATATTGCTTTCCTAGACCTTAAAGGTAAAAATGGAAACGCTCTGAAAATGGAATCAGGAAAAGACAATACCTCCTCAAGACTCCGAGTAGGACAGAATGTGATTCTTTTCTTGGCATACTCTTCTATTGATCTGGAGATTGCTTCCAGCCATTCATCCCTCTCTATGGCAGAACTATTGGGGCAAAACAAAGTTCCATCAACCAGATGTCAGCTTTTATTCCTTGTCTTTCCCTTCTTTTCTTTCTTCCTTGGCAACAGAGTCCACTATCCTCTAACAAGGCTGGCCACAGGAAGCCTGTTTGAGATTTATGTGTGCAAACAACCAGAGGGGCATAAGAGAACACACAGCATTCTCTCAATAGCAACAGTGCTTTTTTTCTTTCCCAAAGTGCTGCTTTATGGCGGATGGCTTTCAGAGTCTCCTAAATATGAAAATATTTTTGTTTGGTTGAAATGTTATACAATCAATTAACTATGATTATTTATATAAACAAGGAGATTCCAGGGACATAATCCTACATTTTAAAAATATTCCAAGGCATGACGTTTCAAATACACATTTATAGTAGTGAAATTTAATTATTTGCAGATGACTAAAGGAGTAAAGGAAATATATATTTGGTGTCATAATAGATGTTTAAGGAGTGGTTAATAAGGGAAATAGTCTGTAGTTATCACCAGGACTCTTTTACCTATTCATCCACCACATTCTGTTCCTACCCTCAGCTCATTAGGCGCTATCTGATTCAAACCTAGATGGAAATGGGCCAAATAGACGGACAGCCTGTTTACAAAAAAGCATTCTCTTTCTGCTTTGTTGAAACATACCGCGGCCCCCAAAACCTCCAATAACTCCAAATCATCACTGGTATTAGTACAATATTTTTCTTTTCATACTTAAAAGTATAAAGCACATTTGAGGTATTTCGTGTGTGTGTGTGTGTGTGTGTGTGTGTGTGTGTGTGTGTGTGCAGAGAATTTAATAACCAATTTAAAACTATTAAAACAAACTCCATCATGATAATGGGAATGTAATTATGTAAGAAAAGATGTGTATTTTTTTTTTTAGAGAGGCATACTAAATTATGCAGGCATGAAATTACCTGACACCTGCAATTTGTTTTAAGATACATCAGGATGGACCTCCCTGATGGCACAACAGTTAAGCTCTGCGCTGTGGAGCTGTCAGAAGTGGCAACACAAGTTCAACGCCCGGCTGGGGAGATTCCCACATGGCGTGGCAGACCTCTCCTGCCTTGCCTGCTGCCCCCCTTAGCAGTGTATTTCCGTTGATCTGCCTGTGCTGCTCCCAACTCTGTCCCTGGTGAACCCTCTCGCCGCCCCACGCCTCTGGCCTGTACCCCAGATTGTACACATAAATAAATAAATCTTTAAAAAAAAATAAAACCCCAGTTCCTATCTCTCTAAACCAAACAAAACCTGCCTCAGTTACTTGTATTTTTTTACCATTATTGACACAAAGAGCTGCCATTTAAGTTACAACATGTCAGCCAATTGTGCTAAATATTTTACAAATTTGATCACATCTCAACTTCAGAACTGCCCCATGGAATATATATTGGATCTTATACCTCCCTCTTTCAAATCCCAACATCACCACTCACCATCAGTGCTTACAGATAAGGAAACTAAGTATTGGAAATGTTAGATAATTTTCAGTAGATACTAAATGATGAACTGGTATCAGACCAAAGTGGGGAGAAGGACGGAACTCTTTACCACCCTGTCATCTCTAAGCTCTATTCAAGTTCTCTGAAGAAGTATACTATAAGAACATATGTTCAGGCTTCCAATAAACATTCATAAAATACAACACCCTCCCTCACCCCCCCACCCCCACTTTTCACACAAAGAGGTAACAGAAAGCATAGAGGCAGATGGCTTATTTGAGAATTACTGTCTCATTTTTCTGGAGCCCTGGGAGCACACGGAATGTGACTTGACTGTGCAAATCATGTCACATATGCTGTTCTTCCCTTTAACCATTCCTGGCTCTTTTGTGTGAGGTTCTGCCAAACAATGTTTACCAGCTCTTGATAATGCATTTCTCACAGACCACACATATCTGCCTGCTGCATTGAGTGGAGATTTTCTAGATCTCCTTTTCTAACATGATTAGCAGAAAAATCAGCAGCTACCTCAGATCAAAAAAACCCCAGCTAAACCAAGTATTTTTTTTTTCCTTTATAGAAAATAACTGGAAAGCAAACTTGTATAAAATAAGTACCACTTTCCCATTGAGTGGGACTCATTTTGAAGGGGAAAGACCTTCCAATAGAAGATATTTCTGGTGTGTCACCCTTGGCACACCACTTGCTACTTGTGTTAGCTGTCACATGCTGCTCCGTTTCACAGGTTACTTACTTTTAATTCAAATTATTTAAATAACATTTACTGGGAGTCCACTAAAGTCCACTCAGCTAAAAGCACCTCACAAAAAACACCTCGCTTGTAAGAGCTCACAGCTAATTGAGGTGAAACACAGAAACAAGTAATTGCCATATGACAGAGTAAAGGTAAATAAATACCATTAGGTAGCAGAGAAGGCTTTGCACAGATGATGGCGAGGAATCTGAAGAACGATCTATGCACACTCATTCAGTCTCCCGGCTTCTGTTACATCTAGGCTGGTGACTCCCAAATACATGCTCTAGTCCAGGATTGCTTCTGATATCCAGATCCTTACAGGAGCTACCTCTTTAATGGCTCCATTTTGATGCTTCATAGATATCTCACATTCAGTATTGCAGCATTCAGAAACTAAATTCTTGGCTTTTCCCCTAAAGCCACTCCCCACCCAGTGTTCCTGATCATGGTGAATGGCACCACCACCTAACACATTGTACAAGAAGTAAATTCATTCTTAATGTCCTCTCTCTCATCCTCTACTTTCAATGAGTCAACTCCTTTATTTCCCCTGGCAGACCATTGTCCACACAGCAACCAGATATTCTTTTAAAAGTGCCAATCTGATCACATCATTTCCTTTAATAAACAATTCAGTACTTTCCTGTGGCTCTGAGGCTAAAGACCAAAAAATATATAGTGGTCCTGAGTAAGTCACCTCACTGGACCTTGCAGGCTTATCCTGGGTCACTGTCCCTCTTGCTTTCTATTCTCATGCCGTACTGGCCTTTCAGATCTTTGAACATGAGAGGTCCCTTTCCACCTCAGGATCTTAGTACACACTGTGGCTAATGACACATTGTTGCTAGCTATCTAACTCTTATTATGCCTTGTGATTCAACAAGAAGCTATCCCTGATAGTCCTTTCTCCACCAAACCTGCTACCAAACCCCTTGTTTTGCAGCCTTGGCACCTGGTAGCTTTCCAGTGTACTACTTAGTCACAAAATAATTGATCGTGCTAATATCTGCTATGCATATATCTTCTCAAATGAATTATAAGCTTGGGCAAGGAAGGGCCCTTTTCATTCTCCACTATATTCTGATTCCTAAGACAATCGTTGGCCCAGGGTAAAGGCTCCATACTATATAAAGTGAATGAAGGATGAATTCCAGGCAGAGATAACTGCCTGTGTAAGGCAGAAGGCTGTGAAGTAGGCTGGCGTGCATGAAAAATCGTAAGCAGATGCATGCTAATTGAACATGACATGCTTTGATGACAAAGTGAATGGAAATCAGGTTGGGGAGCATATAGGAGCCAGATTACATGGGCTTTCTTATTCCTTTCTGCATGTCACACAATACCCACTTCACTGTAACTGTGCGATTCAGAAGGAGGAGACACAGGTGCCGCTCAGTTTGTGTTACCTGCCTTTCCCCAGTGTCACCTTGCACATTTACTTTTGCTTTATCAAGAACTTGGCATTTTACGATTTCTCTGCATAGCCCACATTCAATCCATCAGCAAACCTATCAACTCTACTGGATTCTGATGACTCTGTGTCACTCTCTCCAAGACCCATTATCTCAGGTGACCTACATGGTGTCCCAACTTCTGCTCTGTCTTCTACAGAGCAACCAGTGTGCTCTTTTAACAATATGAAAATACACATCAATTCTATGCCTAAAATCCTGGGATGGCTTCCCATTCAATAACCTCCCTGAAGTCTAAGAGGCCCCACATCACCAAGACCCCACAATATCTCACATTTAACCTTGTGTATGTGGGGGATTCCTTCTGTTCTGTTAACATGCTCACCTTGTTCTCACCACCTCTGTGTTTCTCCTGAACTTGCTTTTCTTTCCACACTGAATTTTTTTTTTTTCCGGTCTCCCCTTCTCTTCAGAGAGAATTTTTCTGATCCCCTATTAAAATATCTTTACACCATCACTCTCCCTCTGCTCCAACAATGTTCTATCCCTTCACAGCACTTACTACTCAAATTATATATGTATTTCCAACCTAATTGTTGTGTACAGCCCCCTTTGGTAAGTAAGGTCTACGAGGTCAGGGACTGTTCTCCTGGAATAGTGCCGGGCACTGGCAGATGCCCAGCAAATCTCGGCTGGGTAGATGATGGCATCAGACAGTTCCCTTCCTTCAGAGCTCCCCTATGTGCCAAGCAAACCTCTCCTTCTCACTAAAGTCAACCTGACTCAGTGCTCATCACTAGGCAAGGAAACTGCTAACAAAAAAACACATTTCTTGAAGTGAGTAGTTTTAAATAAAATATAATTTTCTTTTTACCAAAGCATATTTTGAGTTAGGAAACTTATGTACAACCAAAAATTTGTCTTTCCTAGAGGCATTTCATCTTTGGATCTTTAAAAATGATTTTCTGTAATTTAAGAACCAAGCTTATGTATTTGCTAGGATCCTGATGGACAGGGACTTAATGTTCTTTGTACTTTGCTGAAATGCTGGAAAAAAAAGAATAAAAAGGTCACTTTTCCTAATATTGATCTGCGGGATGCTTCAGGTATCTCCCAGGAAATTTACTTGCTGGAAACCATTTGACAAGTCCTGAACACAGGGATTTGTCTTCTCCTATTATGCTGAGATCCGGTATCAGGCAGCAGTGGCTACCCTATTTCAGAGGCCATTCCAGCCAGCTGCTCTTGTGGATGTCAGATATTTATCCATGAACGGATACAACATTATAATGGTTAAAAACAAGAATTTCAGTGTTAAATATGCTACTAATAGTTGTATAACTTTGACACAGTGTTTTATTTCTCCATGTCTCCATTTTTCTTACCTGGAAGGTCAAGACAATACTTACTCCCACAAGTCAGGATGGGAATTAAAGAAGTAAATAAACATAAAACATTTAGTGCTGTACCTTACACTGAGGTCTGTTATGACTCCAGGACTCCTAAGATCCTAGTTGATTTTAGTGACTACGGACACAGCTGGAAGCAGCCTGGGTTTAAATCCTAACTCTGCTACTTAATAGGTGGGTGGCTTTTCTTACCATAAAATGGGTATAATGGAGGGCCTCCCTGGTGGCTCAACGGGTTAAGTGCAGCACTGTGGAGCTGTGGGCGGCTGCAGCGCCAGTTCAATGCCAGGCAGGGGAGATTCCCACATGGCGTGGGAGACCTCTCCTGCCTCACCTGCTGCTCCCCTCAGCAGTGTATTTCAGTGGATCTGCCTGTTCTGCTCCCCATTCTGTCTCTGGTGAACCCTCTCACCTCCCCACACCTCTGCCCTACACCCCAGCTTGTATGCAAAAATAAAATAAATCTTTAAAAAAAAGGGTATAATGGTAATAACTTAAAAGGTTGCTGGGAGCATTTACTGAATTAGCACACAGAAAGTGCTTAGGAAAGTACCTGGGGCAAGCAAGGCAACAAAAAGCATTTGCTACTGACTGTCTTCGTTACATCAAAGGTTAGGTATGAAGCTGCCCAGACTCACTGTCCAGATCCAGAAGGGACACATACTATGGCTGCTGGTATCGCTCCTTTCACCAGTCAAATCCCTCCAGACATCCATTTCGGTCACTGGCCCAAGATCTCAATAATGTGTGTCTATGAGTCCTCCACAGTTTCAGATTTCCTTAGCACTTGATTTATATGATGTAATATACTTTGTTTTAAACATAAATAAATCACTGCAGGTTCCAGTCTGAGGCAATGTGGTATCATAACAATAGATTGAACAACAAAAAAATTCCATTTGTTTCCTGGCTTTGCCAGTTATGTATCCTTATGACAGCAATTGAATTTTTCTGTGACCTAATTAACTTTCTCATTTTTAATATAATGTAACACCTATACTGTAAAATTGTTATGACCTTTCAATGTTACATAAAAACTTCCCAGTAAACTATAAAGTACTGGGTCCTTTTAAAAATATTATGTGCCAGTATAAAAATATTTGAAACATTCACTTAAAAAATAATCAGTAAAGTACTTTTCAGCATTATTATTTAAAGGAACAACTTTATCTTTGTGCTTCTAACATGCTATTACCTTAGCTCTCAGCTATTTTACCTGCATGGTAAAGCAAGAGTAAACTGCATGGTCATGGGGAGGGGAGGTGGTAGAAGGGGGAGAGAGTGAAGAAATCTAGTATTAACCAAATATAAAAATTACTAGTGATGTCTCATTTGGTACTTTTAGTAAACATTCATTCATTCATACATATCTTTAAGGGTTACCTGGCAGAGAGGATAAAGGATCGTTCTACACTTTCAATCTTCAGCTCATTCTGATAAGCTTCTTGAGTGGGTTTTCTGACCTGAGAGAAAGCAAAACAATTCGAGCAAATTCATCCTATTGAAAATTTCATCTCTGAAGCATAGTTAAAATTGCTCAATGACCCTGGCTGCTAATGTCCACAACCAACCTCCCTACCTAGTGTTATCTACCTATAGTCTCCCTCACCTCCTCTATGCTCCCAAGGAACTTAAATACACAAATACAGGTCCAATTTTCCCACCTTTGTTTAAGTTCTCTGACTTAAGAGTCTTGCCCCATGTGACCAGAGCCAGATGTGGTCTGTCTATGAAGGCTCCTGGTTCTTCCTCCAAAAAGACTTTCACAATTCTCTGTCATTCCCAGCTGCCAGCAATCCCTTTACCATGTCCCATAAGAGTTACATATTCTTTCTAAACTCCCTCAAATTTATTTCTTTATAGTGATACTCATTACTGTCAATTTTATAGGTATTCATGTATAGAATATTTTCTTTCAAACTAAGTGCTAAGTTCCTAGGGAGACTGGGAAAGGGTAGGCACAAAAAATATCATACTTTAATCCATCAGTGTATTTTTCAAGCCTACTAATATGCCTTGTTTATAGTAGTTCTCAATAAATATCGTATGAATAAATTGTGAATGTGTGAGCAAATGACTGCATGAATGAATAAACTACCACATCAACAGTAACATATGAGAGAGAGAAAGTTAAGAATGTGAGAAAGATAATTATCTTGGAGATATTTCTCTAAATATCTAACAGATGCACAGACCTTCATTCCAGCCAATGAGAGCATGTTGTTCAGTTTATACATCCCAGACTGCACCGGTGTTGTATATAACAGGGCATCATTAAACTGAAAGTAGAAACATTTCCCAAGATAAAGAAACAAATATTAGTTACAAAAATATTGATGAAATACAGGAATAAAAGAAAAATTACCTTTGTTAGTACCTCTGAGTAAAATATTTATGTTCTGCTTGTATAAACTAGAACCACCTAGAATATTTTATTAGATTACTAAAATAGGCAATTGCTAGAAAATGTGCTTCCTTTCAAGTCTGTAACAGAACTTGTGTTTTCTGAATTCTAAGTCTCACCCACAACACACCACAATCTGCATGTTTGACTGAATTAATCCTTGAAATGAAAGAAACTAAACTAAACTCAAAAAGTAAGTAATTTTCTGGTTAAGCATCAGAGTAGGCTATTTCCTATACTTGCAATGCAAAAAGCAATACAGCTCATCAAAGATCCCACTATAACTACTATTTGAATGTGCTTATGTTATGAACAAACGTCTCCGTCCATTAAGCAACTACCCCTGCGTCGGATACATCACAACCTTACATCACCACTTACCAGGAAAAACATTCGGGGCTGCATGACTTTCCGAGAAAGCTTCATCAGAGTTCCTTCTTTGAGAAAAACCTGATTAACCCAAACAAATGCCCATTGAGTCCTACTATCATAACACAATTGCAATACATATGTTCATGTAATTTCCTTTCCCCAGAATATTTTTTTATGGGGGGCTGGGTGGTTAGTTTCTTTGTGACTTTTTTTTTTTTTTTTTACAATCATGGTTTCTTTTTAAATCCTGTAAGTCATTTAGGAATTGGATAAGCCAGAATTTCATAAATCCAATACTGTCCCCAGGGGTGCTATGTGGTCTAAAATGTAATTGACCAAGCGTGTACTTGATCCTGAAGCATAGCCAACATCCTGACAACTGCATTTTGTAATTTTATTGAAGTCATTCCCTAGGCCATTTTTGTCCTCAATGAGGTTGTGCTCAATGAGGAGCACCAAAATACCAATTTTCTCCTTCCCCTCATAATTCTCTGTTACATTAAAGATTTTAAATGAAACTTGTCTGTAAAGCTGTGTGAGATCAGCTAGTATTACACAATAAAATGATCCCATTTAATCAGATACTCTGTGGGATCCTTTGCGATTCCCCTAATTGAATTGGACTTCTTATCACAGTAACTTAAATCATGACTGATTTGAATAGCTAGAATGGACTTAGTTGATCTAAACTAGGTGAGTGAAGAGTAATAATAACAAATAAGCCTATTTTCATAAGTGAGATGAAAAATAGTTACAAATGGTTTAATACATAGTATTAAAATTACAAAAGACTGTTTAAAGTACTTACCCTTCCAGGCTGCACTATTTCATGGTGTCCATTTAAGCTATACTGGATTTGCATAAGTTTCTGAAAGTTGTCCTACAGAAAGAATGGAGAGCACATGAAGTCTCCAGCTCCCAGGTTCAACAGTACAACAACCACTGAAATCAAGATACTCACTCCTTGCTTCATGGTGTCATTGGCATGGTTGGCTACCTCTATAACAACTGCAAGAGCATCTAAAACATATAGGAACAGAAGGAGCATTTGGTCAATACCACTGAAACAAAGGTTTGTAACATTCAGTAATTCCAGAAAATGAGACACCTAGGTCATAAAAAACAATCTTTGGAGGATCCTGGAAAACTGTCAATAAGTAGCTATGAGGTTCGATGATACAGATAGAGAGGTTGGATAAGGTCAAATCATAGAAATACAGGCAGAAACAGTACTTTATGTAAAAGAAAGACTCTTAAGAGACACTGTGTTTCAACGATAAAAATATCAAGGTAGTTTTGTGTTAAGATTTAATATAAGAATAATGACAGATTTAACATGGCAGCTAAGGCTCACTTAGCTCTACTAAGTGCCTTGGGAGAGAAGGATCCTGGGTTAGGAAACCAGAACAATGACAAACAACTATTTAAGCGTCAGGGCTTACCCACCGTCACTTAGTCTGATCCCAAGAGGGAAGAAATGCCATGTGGAAGCATGCTGACCATAGGAAATTACAAGCATTCTTTTGTAAGCTGGGATATTTAGCCTCATCTGTGTTTTATGCTTTTTATTTACCCTTTGCCTTTAGCAAGGTGTTTCCGAATGATCCAGTCTTGCCATTTGCAACCGTATATGAAGGTAGAAAGTCTGTACTTTGTTTCCTTTTAGATACGATTGTTCTGATCCAAAGAAAACAGTGCTCCCCAAGTGACATTTAGACACGTACAGGGACAATTTTTGGTTGACAAAATGACTAGAAAGGTCCACTGGTCTTCAGTGGGTAGGAGTCAGAGATGCTAACAACCAGCAATACTCAGGAAAACAACACAAAGGTACCCTGTACAATGTGATGGCAGTACTCCCATTGAGAAAAAGTGGGGGTGTAAAAGAGGGAAGCTGGTGTGGCAGTGACAATAATTATCAATGAAAAGACAACTAAGAAAAAAAGAAAGGGAGATCAATTTCTGGAAAGGGATTTAGGTTTCTTGGACCAGCTACTAAAACCTACCAAGAAATTCTCTTTCTGGTACCAACCCTGATAGTTTCTTATTTTTTAAACATGTATGATTGTCCCCAGTATTAAAGGAGAGGAGTGTTTCATTATATACCCCAACCAAAGATGAGAATTTGCTGCACCTGGCACTCTCCTCGTGGCAGATATTCAAGAACTTACTCTGGACACATGTCCCGCTTTCTGCCTGCCTGAGGTCCCAAGAGGCAGGGGACAAAGCTTTAGGATTTAATGAATAGACTGAACTGGTAAACTGCTATTTGGTCACAGGGTTTCCAAGTTCTCCTAGTTCTATCCACTCTGCAATTCTACTTTCCCATGTCATCCCTTTTAAAGGCTCTGCTGACTGTTCCTTTAACCCTTCCGTCTCACTTTTAAAGGTGTATTTATCTCATTTTTCCCCCCTCTTGGGCAATTTCATCAGCTGCTCACCACTTTACTGCCATGCCTCTGGCCAGACAATGCACCTCACTGTTCACCACTTACTCTAATCCATGTCTTTGCAGAAGTGTGTAATTTCCTTTCAACAAACTTTTAAATCTCGGACATTTTATTTGTTTTATCTGTAAAACAGAGCTAACAACTCACTTTTCTTGAAGGGAAAATTTTGGGATAGATACTTTCTTGAGACCCCATTTGCTAAGATCTGTCTACAATATTTATCCTCAAGAGACAGATTCTGGTTAGCATGCCTACTCTTTTTCTTGCTACTCTTGGCTCATCTCCAGTTCCTTTGATCTAAACAAAACTCTGCCTCTTCAACCTGGACACCATTCTCCCTTTTTCAAGTGATTTTGTATTGCTCGATATAGCCTTACTTTAAAGCTATCTGCTTTAGAAAAGACTCTAGAAAATGAATTAAAAACCTGCTCAGTGGGCCTCCCTGGTGGCGCACCGGGTTAAGAGCAGCGCTGCGGAGCTGTTGGCAGCTGGTGTGAGTTCAATGCCCAGCTGGGGAGATTCCCCCCAGGCACAGCAGATCACTCCTGCCTCCTCCACTGCTCTCCTCAATATATTCCGGTCAATCTGCCTGTTCTGCTCCCCACTCTGTCTCTAGTGAACCCTCTCACCACCCCACACCTCAGACCTTACCTCCAGCTTGTATGCATAAATAAATAAATCTTAAAAAAAAAAACCTGCACAGTGCTGTAATCTGAAAATGTAAAGAATGCACAAGAATATGATCAAAATTGATAAAATTCATGGGAGTGGACACGGATTTGCTGAATGTGTTTTTGCAGGAATATACAAGACATTTGAAAGAGCTAGTATGGGTGTAAATTGTGCAAAGAAATAACAGTAGCCTGATGGATGAGAACTAACTTGATTCATCCCTCCTTCATTCCCTCCCTCCCCTCCACTCCCTCTCTCTCTCCAGATTATCCTTCGAACATCAATGAGACCTTTGTACTATATAATAGACTATTTCCCTTAAGAATTACTGGGAGCAAAGAGTGGAAGGGTGGTAAGGCTAATAAGCAACATTAAACAGTCCCAGAATAACATGCTATTTTAGATGTTATCCTTGATTTATTTGGGCACTTCAAGGATTCATGATTATAAATTCTAAAATAAGCTTGCTGGTCAACTGGTTCAATTCCTGCTTTAGAAAGGACGGGACACCTAGAGATGAATTTATTATGGGCACAGAGTGACCAAGCATGGAGAGATGAAGCTTCCTAACCCTAGGCTATCAGAGTCCACTCTCTCAGGAAAATGGCACCCATGGGTAGGCTGGCCATGTTCCGCCCGTGTCCCTATAAACTAACCTGCATCCAGCAACATATTGACACTTTAGTTCTATTTAAATCTGCTCAAAATAGAAATTTTAAAGTTTCTAATGAAAAGGTTTTTGTATATGGGCTTAGTTATTGTTTTATATTCACATTCAAGGTCCATAGAAATGTAATATAAAAACGTCTATATCATATAGAACCACAAAGGTCATTTACCTTGAGTGTCTCTATAGTCTCCAGAATCTTCTAAGAGATTTTTCAAATAATCTAAATAAGGGGAAAAATTATAGCATTTAGTACAATTAAAGCACAAAAGAAAAAACATTTCTCATTCAATATTTCAATCATTTTTGCTGGTTAATATACACGCTGGTCGAATTTTGTGTTAACTTCTTAACAATGTGAAAAAATAAGCTCAACTTGAAATCAGGACACCAGAAAAAGCATTAGCAATCACTGTCATTTCACTGACGAGGAATCAGGTTATTGAGTATAAGTTCTTGCTCAAGTCACACAACTGCCCTGTGGCAGAAACAGGACCAGAATCAGTTCTCTTGGTACCCAGTTCAGCTGTCTTACTCCAAAACACACAAAATATCTTAATCTGAAGATCAGATGTATATCTAGCATTAATAGACTGGAAGCCCATGGGACTTTTAGATTTGTTGCTCTAAGTGTCTAATAATGCAGAGAACATCAAGGAGCTTAAGACATGTTTCTAGTCCATTGGTTATCAAATGGGGGTGAATTTGTCCCCCAGGAGACATTTGGAAATGTCTGGAGACATTTCTGATGGTCTTACTGGAGGAAAGGGGCTTCATTAGAGGAGAATCTAATGGTTAGAGACCAGGGCCTCCCTGGTGGCGCAAGGGGTTAAGTCTCAGCACTATGAATCTATCTGCAGACACTGTGCTCTCCAGCCAGCGAGCTTCCTATATGGAGCAGCAGACCTCTCCTATCTTGCCCGCTGCTCACCTCAGCAGTGTATTTCAGTAGATCCGCCTGTTCTGCTCCCCACTCTGTCTCTGGTGAATCCTCTCACCCCCCACACCTCTGTCTTTAACCCCAGGCCTTGTATACATAAATAAATAAATCTTTAAAAAAAAATAATGGTTAGAGGCCAGGGGTGCTGCTAAACATCTTATAATGCACAGAAAAATCCTGTAACATAGAATTATCTGACACAAAATGTCAATAGAGCCAAGGTCTATATGAAGATACTCTGTAAGAGTAGTGTGGTACACTGGTTCTTATAATGTGGAAAAAAAGCAGAGTCGATAGGTTATTATATTTAATAAATCTTTAATACCAAGGAATGTCATTGGATTTCAAGGTAATACTTCCTTCTCTGTTGAGAAATATTGGATGGCTTCCCATTAACTATCAAATTAACCCAAATTCTGGGCCTCCCTGATGGCACAGGGGTTAAAGTCTCAGCACTATCAAGCTAGTGCCAGCCACTGTGGCTTGAGGTCGATCCCCAACCATGAAGCTAACCCACATGGCACAGCAGACCTCTCCTGTCTTGCCTGCTGCTCCCCTCAGCAGTGTGCCTGAAATTTCAGTAGAGGATCTGCCATTCTGCCATCCTCTCTCTCACTGACGTGCCATATCACATCTCCACTTTGTCTCTGGTGAGTCCTCTTACCAACCCCCCATCCCCGCCCCTCTGGCCTACACTACAGTTCTTGTATGCATAAATAAACAAAAATAAACCTTTAAAACAAAAAAATAAATTAACACAAATTCCTTTCCCTGGAAAGCAGACTCTGCTCCCCCTCCCCTGCCACGCCTCCCCACTACACAGTATCCAGAGACTAGTGATTTTTCTCTCTTGCTACTGCCTGACACAAGTCCTTTGTTCTTACCAACACTGTTTCTACGCAATTCCTGAACACATCCCATTTCTCCTCTGGTTCCTTCCAACCCCCTTTCTCTGTCTCTGTACATAAAAATTCTACTCATGTTCTTTAAGGATCATCTCAAATTGCTCCTCTCCTGTTGAACTTAACATTTGAAAGAAATATTCTCTTTTGAATAATACATTACATGACAGTTACTCGCTTCATATTTATCATTTTTTTCCCCATTAAATTCAAAGTCTTTCATCTTTCTAACCACTTGGCTTACCTCCTGTGGACGTAGTCAGTAACATTGAACACACATAAAGGACAAGAAATAATGAATAAAAATGTCATATTTTTAGGCAAGATTGTGTCTTAGTTTAGATAAAAGACAATAAAAAACTGAACCAATTCTAATGCCCATGGGAGTTAGGAAAATAAGCGGAGGAAAGGAATATTAGAAGAATTCATTTTTATTAGATTCACTCTCTATTTGCAAGTATTATAGACAGATATAATCTCATCCCATGGATTTATGAAGTCATGTTCCAGGGAAACTTGGATGCTAGTGCTAGTTTTTCAATATTAATAGGTGACACACATACATAGCCACCTGCTAAAACTCCGCACATCTTCGAGAGAGTGAGCCAAGAACCTGTGTGAGTCTAGACATGCACATTATAAATATTCAGCTCTGACAACAAGCCATGGTGAGATATCGTGTATGACAACTGTGAGTTTTAGTATAACATGTCATAGGTTCTATCTTGCCAGAGTCCATCACTAGCAATTTACATCTTAAACTATAGGCACACCCTGTTTTATTACACCTCACAGATAATGCCCTTTTTAAAACAAATCGAAAGTTTATGGCAAAAAGATTATGATTTGCTAAAGACTCAGATGATCTCGTCACTTTTTAGCAATAAAGTATTTTTAAAGTATGTGTGTTGATTTTAGACAAAATGCTTTTATATACTTTACAGAGTATAGTATAGTAAAAATATAACTTTTCTATGCACTGGGAAATCAAAAAATTCATATGACTTGCTTTACTGTAGCAGCCTGGAACTGAATCCACAGCATCTTCAAGGTATGCGTGCAATTTTGAATGCACAAGTTGGAGAGAATATTTTTTTTTTTGTAGAGCATACTTCTCATCAAATAGATAATAAAACCACAAAAATTACTAAAATATATTTGTTACATATTACACTTAGCCTCATCTAGACATAAATTAATTTCACTCTGACCCCACTCTGAATGCGGTGTACACACACACACACACACACACACACACACACACACACACCATGTTTGATGAGTCCAAATAATTTAACTTTTCTTTGAGAGTGATAAGGTTGGATAGAAAAACTTACCATATGTTCTCAATGCGTTGGATACCTCATTAATCTAAAGTCATGTTTATAAAAGCCCCTAGGTAGCTAAGTGGGCAGAAAGGAAAGCAGCTTAACCTAAGCATCAGATCCATGGCAACCTGTTATTTTGTCCTCAATTCTTGGCCTTTAATAGAGATGTATATCCGAGCAAACCAAGACAGTTCTCTAAACCAACAGAGCTCATTGGAAGACATCTGTAGGAAATCCTAACCTCACAATCACCATGCTGATCCTGACAAGTTTCTGAGTTAACTTCTCTTGGCTTGTACTCAAGTTTAGCTGCTCTGACTATCTGAACTTTGAGGAAACTTTGAGGAATGGGGGTTGGAGATGGGGCTAGGGAGAGAAGTACACAAATTGGTTGGGCAGAAAACCCACCACCAAGATGTCACAAAATCATGCGATTAATCAAGGAGGCAATGATTTACTCTCCTTGCCAGTTGTAAAAAATATTTTGAACTCAACATTCCAAAACAGAATTTTGTAAATGCAGCTTTGCAATAATCTAATGCATCCACCCATTCGCCCATGTTTGCAGGACATCTTGTTGCAGTACATCCTTTTGAGAACTTTCACCTTTTCAAAGAAGACAAGATCACCATGCATTCAGTTATGAATCACCTAGTACCTTAACTGCAGGAGATTACAGGGTGACTGATCAGTCTATGAGTCAGATGGGAGGAACACTGAAATCACCAGACACCCCAGTGACTGTTATGACGCAGGTGAAACTGAGGAAGGGAGACCAGACAGACACACCTGTGTTGGTCACAGGAAATTGTTCACTATGTACCATTTAATATCCTGCAGGAGCTTTCATTACAAATGCTGAGAAGAGGAGTCATTTCAACCTGCCATGTTAGACTTGTAGTATTCTGTGACTTTTCTGTTTTTGCAAAACCAAAGCATTCTTTAAAACTTCAGACTATAAAGATGTCTGAAGTGCTACTGAAGTTATTGACCCAATTTAAAAAAAAAAAAACCAAAGCAAATGACTCACAATGGTCAGTACAGCTTACACGGGCACCATAAAGTGTACTTTATGGCCACCAGGTGGCATCATTGGTTAAGAGAATTTAATTAACCCCCATCATGACCAAATAGCAGCAAATATTATCCAGATAGCAGCAAAAAATTAACAGAAACACAGTTTATGTCGCTTCTAGGGATATACAAGGTAACTTTTTTCTCAGATATAAGGCTTAAAGTGAAAGGATGAAGACCCAAGAAATAGTATCTTGATAGAAGTCTAAGTTTTCTATTACCCTTTGATTACATAATTAACAAATAATCAACTTATAGTAGAAAACTATTCAGAAGCGCAGTTGGCCTTTCCTAAAATGAGTCATATATGGGAATTTGAAACATTGTGCACTTAATAACACCCAGTCAGATTCCTGGACTGTGTACTGAAAAACAGTTAATGACAGAGTACAAAAGAAATGTGAAGATAGGACAGTAACATTCCGAAGTCAAATGTTCAAAGTCTGAGGACATGCTTGCTTTGTATTTTCCAGGTTTCTTTTCTCTTCTCTAAAATAAATAATGAGATCACCAATACATACAGAATTATCTGATCAGAGAAAAATATAATAAACCTCAACTTTTGAAAGAAGCAACCTAAAATCTGACTTAAGAAACAAAGTGCAGATTATTTTAAATACCAAAAACAAAGATCATGTGTCCAGTTGAAAGACATACCATCAGTTACAAGGCAGTCTGGTAAAGGGGTCAAGAGCCCTACTGGAAGGGAGAAGATTAATCCTTATTCTCCTCATCCAGCCACGTCTAGTAGAGGCCATGCAGCATTCTGTGTGTCAGTGTCCTCACACATAAAATGATAAGGCTGAAACACATTGAAATGATGATCTCAATGTTTAGATTTCATTCTAAACATTACATTTTTAAAATTTTAAAATGCTCTATGGACAGTATGGAAGATTTAATAATAGAAAGCAAGCCATGAATTCTCCTGAAGTAATTATTAAGATTACCTTCTGTTTTTAAAAATAGTTGATTTTACTTAATTCTTATAATATATAGGACTTGATAGTTCATTTAAAGCAGTCTAGCCTATACGTTTTTTTCCCTTAAGAGTAGATGAATAACAGCCCCACAAAGGGATATACCATTCTGTATCCAGGTATTCTACTATTAGACTTTTAAGTTATCTTAAAGTTGTCTTGTTTTGGCTACTAGAAATAAGATGACCATAAAACCTAATTTGCCATGATGCTGCTGCTCTATACCTACTGTTAAGGCTTACTTATAAATAGCACCCCTTGCATTCTTGAAAGTTGATGAGTTTATATATAATAATAAATAATAAATTGTGTAGTCATTTAATTACAAGTAAAAACAATCAATACTATGATACATTTGCCCTTTTCATACTTCATATTATTTTCTTGGTATCAGTGGGAATGAAAAATTATTCTTTTTAAGTACTATATATATTGTGAGAAACCTTTTCTAAAGGGATGAACCAACTAAAAAAATGATTATAAATACATGAAAATATCAGTTTCATTAAATGATAGCCAGTTTTATAGATTGTAATTTCTTAATGCTAACTTAGTAAGAGGTACTAATAATTTGTCTTATTGATATTTATGATATTTATGATTCACAGGATGCCAGTATTTATTATGTATACTTTTTCTTAGTGAATTATTCACATTTTCAGTCCAGATGTCTATGGAGGTTTTAATATTCTTAGTGATATAGTCGTTTTTTTCATATTTGCCACAAATATATTTTCTGATGTACTATTTCCTTTTTGTTTTGACTACAGTTTAAAACTTTATAATGTTTTTAATTACTTAGCATAGCTGAAAAGTGTCAATATTTTCCTTTATAATTGTTTTATTTCTCTGGGCTTAGACAATCATTTCTATTCCTCTCCCTATCCTTAAGGTTAGGGAAAAAGTGAGTAATTCACTAAATTATTTTTTCTTGATGTTCCTATAATTTAATACCTTATAATTAGGGTTTTTTGGTTGATTTTATTTTTTAGAACAATTTTTAGTTCGCAGGAAAATTGAGGGGAAGGGGAAGTACAGCAATTTCCCATATACTTCCTGTGCCCACATAGGAATACCCTCTCCCTATGATCAATACTGACAAGAATGATACATCTGTTATAACTGATGTCCTATGTTGACACATCATTATCACTAGGAGCCTACAGTTTACATTATGATTCATCCTGGTGTTGTAAATTCTATCGGTTTGGGCAAACGAAAAACAAGAATATGTATTCATCATTATAGCATAATAAAGAGTATTTCTACTACCCCAAAAATTCTCTGTACTCTGCTTATTTATATGTTTTTAATTTATTTTTAGTATATGCATTGATGTATGAATCTTCAATTTAACGTTGAAATTAACAGGTTATACAATAATTAATCCTTTCTTTTTCTAGAATGATATTGTTTTTACTAGTAGGTCTATTCTAGAAATGGTATCACATCTTTAATTGCTGATGTTTTAGATTATGTATTGACTGGTGTTTCCTTCCCTGAATATTCTTTAATAATGTAGTTTATTTATTCTTAATACAAAATCATTTTGACTTGTATTGATGAAATTCCCAAATTCTAAATTAATCTGAAGGAGACTATAAAGCTCTAGCAATATATTAAATGCTAAGTTAATAGTTCTATAATGTCAAGTATCTTTTACACACAAATGTTAAACTGTGGGTTTCAGAAGGACGAGGAGTCTGATGAATTAGCTGACATCCCCAGTACCTAGACCAAGATCTGGTATATATTTAGTATATTCAATAAATGTTTTCCAAATTTATGATGGACTAAATGATAACCCATTAGAGTTAACATTTCTTGCTTCAGTATTACTAAGCAGTTGAGAAGATATTTTGAGGGTCTCACTGCCTAATTAAAAGGTCTTCTAGCCCCTACTCTAATTCAACTGCTTTTCAAATATCAGTTCAATAGTTGTCCCTGAACATGTGACTCAGAACTGCCTCTTTTACGTGTAGTACCTGTCTAAATCAGTAGAGGTGACCTTTCAGCCTTGCAGAGGTATAGCATGGAAGACAAGCAATACTTTTCTGTGAATTAGAAAAGGCTCCTCCTGATGCAGCCTCTCACCAGGGCACATAATAGAGTGAGCAGAGTGCCAACCAAACCTGGACGTTAGCTGGGTACCTTTGTGCAGGGTGTAAGCACACGAAGCAGTCTTACTGCTACACAGACACAGTCTGGTCCTGAGAGGGTTCACCCAAAGGACTCATGAACCAAACCTGATTTCAGTATCATCCTGTGGCAAAATTTTAGAACAGATATTACTATAAATAGAATCTCCCCTTGATTCTATTTTTAGCAGCACAGTCCAGCTAGGCATATCTAGAATGTCTTAGAAGAGACTCTCAACAAAAGTAAACATGCACTATTTTGACTTGGTTGGGACTCCTCTTCTTCATGGATAAATTTTCCAATAATTAGGGCTGTCAGTTTATCAAATGAGAATATCAAAGGTACAGAAACAGTGTTGGTTTAGTCATGCCCCACTTAAAGAAAAGCTAAGTGAAGACTGAAGCAAATATAAACATCAAAGCAAATTCAAGTTCTTTAGCTGGAAAAATATCTGATGTGAGAAATGAGAAACTTTTTAGCAACAAAGTCAGCTTTCTAGATCTTTGGTAAGGCAAGTCTCAGCAACAAAGGAATCTGGCTACTTGAAGAGAATCTGGGTCAAATCTAAACTTAGAATTGGAAAAGGAATGGCATTGTAATAATGATGTCTATGAGCAGAATTGGGTGTGATCTGCAACCCTGAATGAGCAAAACAAATGAACAAACTATATTTTTACTAACTTCTAAGCAAAATACAGAATTTCTTTCCATTATAAATGTAGGCATCAAACGACAATCTTATTAATGAGACTGGTGACTTCATCACCATAGGAATCATGTATTTTTTGTAATGCAGTATGGTTACTGAAAATATCTCACAATACTAATTCTCACAACAACTTCAAAATCATAACAGTTATTAGATCTACCAGCTCCTCTCATTAAACGTATTTCAAAAGAAGTACATGGAATACTATGTCATTCTTCAAAAATATTTTAGTAACTATTTCAGCCCGTGGTTTCCTTTTAATCATCTATATTTTATCCTATAGCCAAAAAAATTATAAGAAGGAGCCATAAGCACAAAAAAGGTTAAGACCCCCTTTTCTGTAGGAAAAGTTAGATTACATTTAAGGGCTTCAAGCTAATAGAACAGACAGACAAAATGTGCAGGTCCCTCTTACATCCTAAAGACTTACTTTACTAGAGTATTAATGTTTCATGGATAATCACTTATTCAATACCATCTCCCAAAATACCATGTTGATATCTACAATTAAAAACAAATTGCAAAAGAAATAGAGCTGACTTAATTACAGTAAGAATTCTAAATATTGTCATCTTCCCATGTAGGATGGGAAGGATGGGACTGACTCACACCAGGGACTTTGGTTCCTCAGAAATTAAAATTTGGCCACTATCCAAGGACTGCCCCAAACTTCATCAAGGTCTACCCTAGACAAAATGTGAGAGTGACTTTTGATATAGACAAAAAGCTCTGGAATCTGAACAAATACTAAGCAGAAGTTTCATTTTTCATCAAGGTTTATAAGAGTCATGCACGAATTTGATTCCGATCTTATTCTGAATCTGTTTATTAACTTATTCAGTTCAAATTTCTACTTCAGAGCCTCCGTGTAACCTAGGGGTTAAGTCTCAGCACTATCACCCTTACAGCCTGAGTTCGATCCCCCTCCCCCACCCTGGAGCTAACCCACATAAGGTGCAGCAGACCTCTCCTGTCTCACCAGCTGCTCCCCTTAGCAGTGTATTTCAGTAAATCTCCCTGTTCTGCCCCCCATTGTGTATCTGATGAATCCTCTCACCCCCTGCACCTCTGGTCTACACCCCCATTCTTCTACACAAAAATAAAAAATTTAAAAAATTTATAGGTTCAAAACACTGTGACAGATGTTTTTAATATCCCATTTTTACCCACCATGGGAAATCCTGGATTTCTAAAATCTAGAGGGAGTTAACACTATCCCAGATTAAAGGCAAAGAGTACAGGAAAAAGTAATGTAATATGTTGTTAAAGCAACTTTTAATGTAGCATAAATATTTTGAACAAGATCAAAGAGAAGAATACTGATCCAAATTTAATCAAAGTTCAAAGGACTGTTTTTTTAACCTCATTATATATAACAGTGGAAAAGATACTTCAGATGGATTTTTAAATTATATTTTTCATTATATTTTCTCCTCCATGATCCTCACTGAATCAACTTGTTTCAACATCAGTAACTTTCCATAAATAAAAATTTTTTATTGAAAAAAATTAAACATATAACACAGATAGAAAAAAAATGTTAAAGGAAACAAGCCAGCCATCCCTGAATGGTATATAACATATAGACTGACAGTTTATAATACTTACACATATTTTTATAGGCAAAAGAGATAACTTCAAAGTAAAAAAGGAACTCTTACAAAAAAACCAAATCCTCAAAATATACTCTCAAAATGAATGAATATCTGTTGTGAATGACTTCCATTAAATTCAGCCTCTGTCTTTCAATGGTTTACTGTCTAGTTGAGAAGAACTGACAGAAACTGAAAAGATTAAGTCAGAAAACAAACGGTAAGATCAATACAACTTTTAGGAATTAAGAGGAAGAGGTGGTGGGAATCTGAGTGGATGTTCATGGCGCCAAAGAGGACAAATGTGAGCTCTATCAGGACAGGGGCCACTGAGGCACTATCTGCCAGCATGCACAAATGTCCAGCTCAGGATCAGGCCAATACAACCTTCCTGAGTAAGCTGGTGAATGATTAATGGAGGAGAGACTCTGGCCTTAAAGGACAGGGATCCAGACCTCCCTGGTGGCGGAGCGGTTAAGCGCTGCGCTGTGGAGCCGTGGGCAGTGGCGGGGAGAATCCCACATGGTGCGGCAGACCTCTCCTGCCTCGCCCGCTGCTCCCCTCAGCAGTGCATTTCTGATCTGCCTGTTCTGCTCTCCACTCTGTCTCTGGTGAACCCTCTCGTTGCCCCACACCTCTGGTCTGTACCCCAGCTTGCATGTATAAATAAATAAATCTTTTAAAAAAAAAAAGGACAGGGATCAGGAGACACTAAGAAACCTATTGCAGTTAGAGCAAAGGAATATAAGGTTTGGGCAATACTGGGTTATATATTGTAGTCTTTATACTGTGGATAAGTTGGTTATTTTCTAAAAATTAAGACTTATTTTTAGAGAAATTTTAGATAGCAGTAAAACTGAGAGGAAGGTATACAGATTTTCCATATGCTCTCTGCCTCCTCAGAAGCATAATCTCCTCCATCATCAACATCCCCCAACAGAGTAACATCCCTTACAACAAACAAACCCAAAGACACATCATTGTCAGCTGGTTTCTGGCACAGAGCACCTAAAATCCTTGTAATTTTCTAAATGATAAGTGTACCAGGAGTAGCTTTTGTTCTCATATATGGTCTTTGACCCTAGTATGAACACAGTCCTTAAATTCCTTGGAATTTCCTGGTGATAGGAGTGTCTTTTGATCTAACAAGGTGACTCTGGGTGGGCTCCTGAATAGCACCAGGAAGACTCAGTTATGGTTAGAAGTTTAGAATTTTCAACTCCAGCATGCACCCTTTAGGAAGGGGGAAAGAGCTAGAAGTGGAGTTAGTGATTGATCCCAACCTGATAAAACTGCCATAAAAATTCCCTAAGTGTGAGGTCTGGAGAATGTCTGGCTGCTGAACACAAGGAGGAGCTGGGAGAGTAGTGCACCTGAAGCCAGCACAGACGTCCTGCACCCCTTCCCCTGTGCCCTGCCCAATACACCACTTCCATCTGGAGTCCTCTATCTCATTTATCACACCCTTTTATCATGCAGTGGTTTAAGCAGTAGGTAAACTGTTTTCCTGACTTCTTCGAGTAGCTCTAGAAAATGAACTGAACCAAAGCAGGGGGTCATGGAACTTGATTTATTGGTCATTGTCAGAAGTATAGGTGCCAAACTGGAACTGCAACTGGCAAATGAAGGTGGCAGGGAGTAGGCCAGTTTTGTGGGACTGAACCTTAATCTGTGGGATCTGGCACCATCTCCAGGTGGATAGTATCAGGTTTGGACTGAATTACAGGACACCCTACATGTTGCATAGAATTGCTGATGTTACAGTGAGCCTGGTATGGGGGGGGACGACCCACATATCTGGTGTCAGAAGTGTTGTAAATGTGACAGTAGTGTGAGAGTAAAGAGGAGACCAGGAGAAATGTATATAGCTGTGTGTTTTTCCTTTACAGTGTTCTTGGAAGAGAAATTAAGCAATGATGGGCCATCTACATGGGGGAGTGGTAAGAGAAAGCATGGAGCAGGAAGACATTGCCACAATTTGGCGAGAGTTTAGAAAGGTCTGGCCTGGAACACAACAAGGGAAATGGAAAGAGCAGGAAGCAGAGGAAAATGGGTCAGCAGATCCTATGAGGAAGAAAGGGAAGTATTTCAGAGTCCTTTCCATAATTTTGCGCTTGGGTGACTAGAAGAGTGTTTTTACTCTTAAAAGCAATTTATTGATCCATTCATCTATCAGAAATTCACGGGCATCCCATGTAGGGATTCTTAACCTTATATAAGGAGCAATGCTTCACCTGCCTAAGACTTTCAGTTTATTGAGTCTCAGTTTTGTGCCTGAATCTATGGCAGACATTGGGTTAGAATAATAAAAACAGTCTCTATCTGGAAGTAATGAGAAGGAAGGAAATAAGCAGTGGTAAAAAGTTAATACTGTTTCTATAGCAGCGTTTCTGTTTTCTCTCAGCCTTAAGCTTCCCATTTCTCCTAACTCCAAATAGGTTCTGGATCCCTTATAGATTTAAACATCTGGCTAGATTGATTAATGGTGACTAGTTAATACAAAGGGAAAATCTATAAGTTTTTCTCCTTAAGTATATTACTCACTTTGTTTTACAATTTTACTTGTGATTTTAATGTCAGTATTCTAACTGTAAATCTTAAAGATTTCATTATTTTATAACATAGGTACGTTCTTTGAGCAGAATTTAAGAAAATACTACCAAAATTTAGCTGGAAATTTTTTTTACTACAATGAAGGAAGAGATAGCCGCAGTAGTAAACCCAACAGAAATCCAAATTCTGACTTGAAAAATACACTGCAGGTCAGGAGGATGTTTGTTTGAATAGGAGGGGCAGGAATGCTGTATATGGGAATTTCCACTCACCTTTCCTTAAAAGAATTCCAAAATAAACTATGCTATCTTATCTGTACTTCATCTCTGCATTTCTCAATCTTCCCCTCCAAGAAACCTAGACGCGTACAGATCTACTTATACTGAGTCAGAGAAGAATTCTTCCCCTCCTCTATCTGAAATTCACGAATAAATCAAAGTTGTCAAGAGTTGCTTCATAGAGTCCCACTCCTCCTCTCTGCTTCTGTATACTCTGTGTATTTGGAATTACCCCAAATTCTAAAATGGAAATAAAAGCACTTATCTCACAAGTTTGGGGGGGGATTAAATTATTGAGCTTTTCTATTCCAAAGACTGGGATCCAGCTAATCAACATAAGTTTGAAAAATGCAATCTTAAGACAAAATCTAATTTCTAAAAATCTAAGTGCATGGATAGGAGCAACTTGTTGCAGCAATAGAAATACCTTGCAAAGCAGGGAGCAATCTAAATGTAACAGAAATGTATACTGAGAAATAAAGATTTAAAATAAAAATATAAACCTCCTAGTATCAAACCTCCCTTTTGATTAGCATTATATAACCCTAAGTATTTCAACTAATACTACTGCATAGCCTCAGGCAAGACACTTCACCTCTCTGGGTGTGTCCTCTGTTTTAGGGAAGACTTCATCTCTAAGATTCTCTTTCAATGTTGTCTTTAAGCTAAAGATATTTTGGCAAAAGGGGTATTTTAAGCCTACCTGAAAATCATAAATATTTCATGAACAGCCTTCAAGGTACCCAAACTGACCCAGAAATTTTACGGTACACAAGGATTTTGTAAAAAAAATTAAGGAGTCAATATTGAAATTACGTAAGTACTAACATATACAGATGGTATCAAATAAATATTAATTGTTCAAATAAATATTAATTGTTCCAGAACTGGAGTATTCCTGAAACAGCTTCCAGAGAAATGGAGAACTCAGGTCATGTTCGAAGGAAAGGAAAAATTTAAATCGAGAAGAAAAGCCAAAGCTATGAACAATATAAAGCCATGCCATTTCTCTACAAAGTCTATGTTCTTTTTTTAACTTTAGTATTGACTTTGCTACCTCGAACAAACCATCATAACCTTTACCTTTAAATGAACACAAAATTACTAACAGTCTAATATGTGGAAAGTATTGTACATCACTTAATAATGGTGAAGATTTTCCAATTTAGGGAATGGGTGAATGACTTTAGATTAAACAAGAGGCAGTTCAAAACTGAAAATAGGGCCTCCCTCGTGGTGCAAGGGGTTTAGTCTCAGCACTACGAAGCTATCCACAGCCACTGAAGCACAAGTTCAATTCCCTGCCAGGGATCCCACATGGTGCAGCGGCAGACCTCTCCTGCCTTGCCTGCTGCTCCTCTCAGCAGTCTACTTCAGTAGATCTGCCTGTTCTACTTCCCACTCTGTCTCTGGTGAATCCTCTCACTCCCCACATCTCTGGCCTGCACCCCAGCTCTTGTATGCATGGATATTATGTTAAAGATTATTTTAAAGATTATTTTTTAAATAAATCTTTAAAAAAAAAACTGAAAATAACCCTAGGCTCACATTATGTTGATACTATAAAACAAATTAAATCTATCCTCTTAAAGAAAATTGTTATAACTTGTATTTATTATTTCATCATTTCTAAATTAAAATTAAACTGAATTTAACTGCTCAATTAAAATTAAATACATATAACTTTTTTATATAGTTCATCCACAGTGTGGGAAAAAAATATTTTCTGCCATCTTTCTTGCATTTGAAGCCATAGCTGTCTTTGCCACTAAAAACAGTACCTCATTTGACAGCTGTGGAAATAGCCGAAGCCATGCAATAGTTCATTTCTGATACAGCACTGAATTTATCTTCCAAAAACACAACACATGCATGGGTACTTCCTTTTGTCCTGTGTATTCTAAACCTCTGCCAAAAGCAGAGGAAAGAAAGTACAGATGGACAGGATATCCTCGAATTATTTGGTTTACCTTATGTCATTCCAGACAGAAATCTAGTGCCTGATTCACAGTTACAAATTCAAATTAAGTCTTGAAACTCCTAGGGTAACCCGGCTCCTGGGGCTGAAACGAAGACCACCCCCATCAGCAGTCTGTGTTCAGTAGCCAAGCTTGGAAAGTCTGAAGTTTCTGCCTAATGGGAAATTTGGAAATCCTATCCTTTTAGGATTTACCTACTATATTCCTTATAGTTCTTGTCTTAAGAGAAAATGATTAAGAATAAAAGTATACATACGTTCTTTTAAGAGGAAACAAGGAGCACAAAATCTATTTAAATGAAATAATAACGGACGAGAGTTGTGGTAGCATTGACATTCTTGTCCATTTGCACACAATTCCTAGTGCACAGAATATGTGTTTATTTAGTCACTGCACATCCAATACATTTCAGAAAATACTTCGGTGAACTCAGGAGTATATGTTGGACACTATTCTTGCTGCTAAAACTATACTAGCTGTTTGTAATGCCAAACCACTTAATCTCTATGAGCCTGTTATCCCAGCTATGCAAATAATATTGTGACACATATATGCATGGCTATGATAAAAATTTAGAGTCAATGAATATAAAGTCCTGAGCACAGGTTATGGCTTTGCTTATTTCTGTTTCCCTTTCTTTACTCTTCTTGTTCTTTTTTTTATTTTTTAACTTTAATGGTGGTAAACTAGACAGCCTTGTGATCTTGAAGCTTACAGTCTAGTAGAAAATAGAGACAATGTCCATGACAACATGACAATGATTAGGATACTGCTGCTACTACTAGTAGTAGCAAATAATACTTATTTACAACCAACTGCGACCAAAGAACTACTATAAGCACACAGTTCACTAATCAATCCTGATAACTCTGAAATAACTGACCAGGCCCATGATAGCTGCTATACAAAAATGTGGAAGTGACCCCCTCCACCTCATATCTGAGTGGCTGGGAAAGAACCTTCTTGGGAGGAGGAAGAATATTCAGGAAAAACAACTGGGATTGGGATGGTCAAAGATGTTCTGAGCAGGGGCCTCCCTGGTGGTGCAGCGGTTAAGCACTGCGCTGTCGGCAGCAGTGATGCGAGTTCAACACCCAGCCAGGGAGAATCCCACATGGTGCGGCAGACCTCTCCTGCCTCTCCCGCTGCTCCCCTCAGCAATGTATATCTGATCTGCCTGTTCTGCTCCCCACTCTGTCTCTGGTGAAGCCTCTCACCACTCCACACCTCTGGCCTATACCCCAGCTGTATGTATAAATAAATAAATCCTTAAAAAAAAAAATATGTTTTAAGCAAAAGGATTTACATGCATGAATTCCCAGAGTCACTACTGCAAACAGAGATAATCAAATAACTGAGTGAAGTTCAGTTTAGACAACGGATATTAATGTGAACTTATAAGCAACTTACAAATCCATGTATTGGGGGGTTGCAGGCATGATGTAAAGACAGAGGTGATCTTAGAAAAGCCAGAATTTAAATGAAGAGACATGAGGCAGTTGGTAGGTAAACTAAATGGTTGGTTGGTTAAAGCCTGGAGGAGCCCACCTGTTAGCAGCAGCCTGTACTGGGGAATCCTCTGAACCGGCTTGAGCAGGTAGTGCTTGAGGGCCAGATTAGCACAGCGTGGGCTCATCTGAAAGGAAAAGGCATCCTATATAAACACAGCATTTCTAAGAAGCAAGTGCCCAGGAAGCCAAACTTCAAATAGTCAGCAACTCTGGAAAGATTCAGTGAGAAGCTCCCTTTATTTTAAGGCACAACTGGCACGCTGTGAGTGAAACCACCTAGTTCCCCCCTCTCCTATAGATAGGTCTCTGAAATCACTGACTCATTGGGAAAACTTGGTCACAGCCTTTCCACCGGTGGCAGTGGCTGCCATCTATATTCTAGTTCAATCAGAGCCCACCCCACTCAGCAAATCACAGTGTAAATGGCAACACTTCATTTGGGAACAATTTTAACTTGACCGCAATGACATTTCACTGTCTTTTAAGTTTTTTTTACCCTAATAAGTACACAAGACACCTGTGCCTGATCCTCACCCCCATTCTCCAACAGGAATTTACTGTGAGGTGGCACTGAACCACCAAGTGAAGTGTCCTTGTATCCTAAGACACCTGTGCTTCTTACAAAGCTCAGGTGGGAGGAGAAGTTTCCTCATCTTTGCTCAAACTGCTTTATCTTTTTCTAAAGATAAACCTCCAGGGTCAGGTAAATAGAATAATTACAAAATTATAATAATAATGCATATTAAGAAGGTATCTGACATGCAAGCATCATTAACCAAGACAACTAGCTTTCCTGTTTTATTATTTTTTGTTGCCAAGGCAACAGAACAACTCACTGGACACATGAAACCTTGGGTCAATTATCAGCTGCCATAGCTATTTATATTACATTTCCTTTCTTAACAACATGAAGATATCAGAGAAAAGGGGGAAAAAAAGATTACAAATGATCTTAAGTTTGTTTGTTGACTACACAAATTAGAAGTCAGCATTAGCTTAATATGCCTAAAACTTTTCTAAATCCGTGTGATAGAAATTTACTTATATTTTTATCCCCAATTAAATCGGTTTTTACCTTTATATCTTTGAATCAAAATACAAAGCCATGGCTATATACATGTTATTAATTTTTCTTAACTTTGACACTGAAACTGCTACTTATTTATCTAAAGGGAAACATCATATTTCTCATGCATTGTTGTAGTTTAGTGGTTGGAAGAATAAAGAAGGTTGAGTTAAAAAGTAAGATGTGTTCCCTAGTGAACTCAAATTTATAGAGACAGAAAGTAGAAAGGTTGCTGCCAGTGACGTGGGAAGGATGGGGAGTTAGGACTTAGGGGGAGTTTCAGTTTTTCAAGATAGAGTTATGGAGATTGATTACACAACAATGTGAATATACGTTAACACCACTGAGCTATCACTTAAAAATGACTAAAGTGATTTTTATTTTATGAGTATTTTGCTACAATTAAAAGTAAAGACACCCATCAAAATATTCCAATGTGCAATAATACGTTTCAAAATTAAATCTTGTTCACACTATTTGAGTTCTCACCATTTAATCTGTTCAGTTCCCTCTCTAATTTGGTACAGATTAAATATCTTTTTGTTCTCAAACTTCATTTTCCATGACTAAAAATTATTAAAGCTTTAAAAATAAAAGAAGAAAAAAATGTTCAACATTAGATGGTAGAGAAATACCTCAAATTCTCTGACTACAGCAGCAAAACCTGGGTTTTTCTTGCATTGTTCATCCAGCAAAGCGATATTCTTATCAAATTCTTTGATATATGTGGAATACATCTTTAAGTATGGTCCCTTCTTTACAAAAATATCAGCAATTCTTTGCTGTTCAGTCCTAGGGATAGAGCAACACAAAAGCATAAAGAGAGTCTTGAATGTATCAAATATCCCCAGTGATGAGCAGGGTCTTTACAGCCAAGGCATCAGCTTATCTTGTTTCTCTTCTTCTAAGAAAGATTCCCAAATCACAGCAATTTCATGGCCACCGTCAGGACTTGTCTGGACTCTGCCAACCCTCTGATTGGTCTTCCTGCTTCCACTCTGTCCCCTTAGTCTCATTCTTATGTGCAGCTAGAGTCTAAAAATGTATATCATATCATGTGACTGGGGCTTACAAAGTCACAGAGGTCTCTTGCTGCCAATTTTTCTGACCCATCTCATACTTCTCTCTCTTGTAACTTGCCAACCACAATGGTCTTCTTTATAGTCTTTTGACATACAGAGTTCATTTCTACTTTGCAAACTTCATGCCTGAAGATAGGGAACCCTAGCTACTAGCTCTTTTTCATTCAGATGTCATTTTTTCAATAGTAAAAAAGACTCCATATATTATTCTAGAGTCTGTTATAGACATAAATTACAATCTTGCAATAATTCCAGAATAATAGTTTAAATCTCTACCTTCTTAGAGTTGTCTTATTTTGGCCACTCAGCCTTTACTTGCTAGCACATTATCCTGTTTATATCATATCAGAAACTGCTTCTGTATAACATGTTTCTTGTCTAATAGTCTAATTCTCCCCCCAACTTTAAAATGCAGCTCCAGGAGAGAACAGCTTTGTCTGTTTTATGCATTGATATTCTTAGAATGCTTAGAGCATGGATTAGCACACAGTTGATATTCAAAACCTTGGTAAATTTGGAAATGAACTATTTCATCAGTTGTTACTAAAAGTCGATGTAAAGATCAATGTTACCTCACAAAGCCTACTAAAACTAAAGAATATGTCTTGACCCAAAGACCCCTGAGAGGAAATTATTTCCCTAAGTAGAAAATATCTTATCCAAAGATTAGAAGAATTTTATACCAATAATAAATGGAGCTTTTTCATAACTGTGGTTTTTAGTTATTCCTTTCGTCAATTTAGTCTGTCCAGGAACATGAACATCTATAGATCTAAACTCAAGAAAATGTTTAGCACAAAATACATTTAAGCCTCTTCATAATGCTTGCATAAATATGCACATTTCAAAGTGAGTTGGATTAATGTTTAAAAATTTTTTTATAAAAATGTACAGGAAGATGATTTGTAATTACATTTTATTTCTATCATGATTTTTAAAAATATCTTTTTGTCTTCCCTCAGTCCTTAACTCTCTGACATTCTATACTTAATCTGTAGCTAAGTATTTAACACTTAACTAGCGTATTTTCCCAAACAGGCTAATGCATGCTCTTTCCAAAACTGGCAGTGGTATTTCAGGGATTATATATAAAGAAAGCTTAGAGGCAAATTTTAATCATGAAAGTAGGTGAAACTATTTTGTTGCTCTATTCATTTTGGCTCTCCATGAACTTCAACAAATTCAATCCATCGGAGCAAATTTTCTACAAATTACAAAGATATCATAAAAGTTTCTACTTATTTTCTACTTATTTTCAATAGCCCAATGGAAGTAGAGTAATAGCCCTTATTCACGGTGATGCGTTGCAAGACCCCCAAGTGAATGCCTGAAGCCATTGATACAAACAAACCATAGCTATACTATACTTTTCCTATACATATAAACTATGATATTTTAATAGTATAAATTAAGCACAGTAAGAGATAACAACAATAAGATAGAACAATTATAACAATATGCTGCAATTAGAGTGACATGAATATGGTCTCTCCCTCTTTTATTCTCTCAAAAAAGTCTTAATGCATTTAGTATTTTCAGACTCAGTTAAACTAGGGGAAATGAAACCAAAGCAAGCAAAACTTGGATAAGGTGAGACTAGTTAATCTTTTGGTATTCTTTTCCTGTTCTGAAATTTATAGTCTCTGCAATGATGTCACATACATGTAAATTTTCAAAACCAAGTAAATTATACTATTATATCAGTGAATGGATTAAAAAAAAATGTAAAGGGAGTTTCATGACTTGAAACTCCAGAAAAGATACATAAAACTTTTAACATTTTACTGTGTGATTGATCAATTGAATTCCTTCAATTTCAAAAAATCTTGATTATCTTTGATAAAAGTTAACTATAAAATTTAAATTGACTGAATATGAGCCCTTCTTATTTTGGAGGCAACATCATCAAATATTAAAATGTATAGTACTGAGCTCAGTGCTAAGTTGTGAATTTTGGTCATTAAATATAATCATCTACAAATAACTGCTAAGGAAATTCAATATACTGAGACAACACAATGTAAAGAACAACCCTCTCTGTAAATTCAGGATTTTATGGCTTCATCTAAAATTAGAAATTCTAGAGAAGTCGGTCAGTTCATTTTTACCAGTTCAACATTCTTTCCTCCAGTTCCTTCAGGAGATCCCGGTTGAGCTCATATAGCTGAGGCAAGTAGTATAGAATCTGATTTAGGATCCGGTCCTCAATTACTGGTTTCCCAAATTGCCTGGAAGCATGGGCTACTGCATCTCGGAAATCCTGTTACAGTAGAGGGCAAACAAAATACATACACATATAACTTGACAAAATGTTTTCTTTTTTCCCACCATGGTGCAGTAACATAAATGTGAAGAGGTAAGAACCTGTACTCCTAAAATGTGTACAGTATTGAAACATTAAAAAATAAAACCACACCAATTTTTTCCCCTTAACAATATAAATTGCAAACTTGTATTTTCAATGTAGAATTACAGATTGAAAATGCCCACCTCCTCCTAACCCAGGAACCTAGATCTGAAATTAAAAAAACACAACTATTAATAATCCTCCCTCACCGCCCCATCTACAAAATCCAAGTGGCTAGGGTGGATATTTGGTTTTAAAACAGATTGTTTGTTTTCTTGTAAATCTTTGGTTTGATCTCCAAACTAAGCATTTATACAAAGACACTGTCTGGAAATTGTATTGCAACTCTTAAGCAGTCTTTAAAATTATTACAATACAGTTATATGAACAGAATCTATTTATTTTAAAAGCCCCGGGGATATCTTTACTAGTTATTTTATTCTGGATATAAAAGTTACTTGGTCCAGTTTCACTAATCATTTACTAACAAATGGAGCACTGCAGGGATGGCATGTGGAGAACAGAACGTTCTTGGCAATACTGGATCCAACTTCTCACTCTTGATTTACCATGTTTCCTTGGGACTCATTGCCCTCATCTATCAAAGGTACATAATAGTTATGAGACTTTAATTAGATATTACACATAAAACATTCTGTGATGTGTCTGGCATACATTATCAATAAATTATTTTACCTCTCAACTTTAAACTCTTCCCCCATGTGACTTGCCTCTATGAGCAAGTATATTTACCTTTAAATTTACTTGATTTATACTTTGCACAAGTAAAAAAATGTTTCTTCACATATTCTTTTGCTCTCACTTTTCCCTGTAAGACTATTTATGCCATATTTTAAGATACGTCTACACCACCACACCCAACACTCTGGTGCAGTTTGAAAGAGCGGGGTTGAAGATTAATATTTGTCTAGATTTCATGGTCTCCTGAGGGTGGATCTTAAGATATAAGTAAAGTAATAGTGGTATCAGTTCCATAGTTATTAGGATTAAAAAACAAAGATTCTTCCTTCTTAGTTAAGAACTGTAGGTTTATTAAAACCTTAAAGCAAAGGTTGGGTAAAACAGATTCTATGAGGCTTTCTCTTCTTTTACCTTTATTTTCAACTTTTTTCCCTTCAGGAATTCACTAGGCAAGTCAAATAAACAAAAAGGAGATACAGCTTTCTTCACTGATCCCTTCAATATCTGCCTCGTACATGCATACATTAACCATTAGTATTTCTTATGCTTTTTGTGAAGGACAAAAACCAGTAAATAATTTAAAAGTATATGAAAGAATTCCTTTTCTAAGTTACTCTATCTTAAATAAATCAAAACCCTTTATACTCAACAAATGCTAATAAAACCTTCACTCTGGCCTCAGTTCCTGGACTAAGTTTATTGGTAAAATAGTCACATTAGCCCAAAGGAACCAGCTAATTACAAAAGTAGCTAAAGAACTACTTTCATAACTAATCGCTGTACTATAAAATAAGAGTTAACAACATGTACAAACTCCAGTCCATAGACTGACACAAAACATCTTCAGAAACCAAGGGGATATTGGTTAATTTCCAATTCCCAACAGCTTGTTTCTATCAACACATTCACAAAGAGAAAATAAAGCTACTTAACACTTTGGAAAGTCATAAGATTTTTCTATATAGCAGAGCTATAGAATACATTTACATACCAGGAATAACATCCTCAATTGTTAATATGTTCAAAGCACAACAGCTAAACATCATCTATATTTTCTTTATTCACCAGTATAATGATTAATATAATTGAGATCCAAAAGCCCCTTGTTTAACAAAGCAATTAAGTACTGCCTTTTCTTTGGGGAGAATAAATGATGATGTTTGTCCCTTGGCAGGATGATAATTTTTATTTTCCAATTGGAAGGTATTTCCTAAGTCATGACAATGAAAGTAGACATTAGCTGTTGTTTAAGGACCCCATTTGACATAGCTTTTGCCAGAATCTGAATTTCATATGCCTGCCACCACTGCCAAAAGAAAACTTGTTTATTTGAGACACATTCAACAGAGACCAGTCAAATCTACACTGGGCTGACCAGTGAGATGCCTGCTTTTAACTGGAAGCCCCTCTACATAACAAAGCTTAGCTTTTTCTACTGCTACTGGTGATATAGCAGCTGTAGATGAATAACCCATGATGTCCTTTTAAAATGAGTAGCATGTCACAATACAAGAGAAATTTGATAACAAAAATAAACATTAATAAATACTACAGGAATTTTAGAAATTCATATTCAAATATCAATAGAGTATTACTAAGAACTAGAAAGTGACATATTCTAAATAAGCATTACTAGTGCCATTGCTAGTGTTCATGGTGCCTTTTTCGAATTAGAAAAGGGCACACATTTTCCCAGGCCATGCAATTCACACTGTAATAAATACATCTCTGTAAAGAGGAGGTGCCATTTTCCTCACCCCCACTTAGAAGCAGGCCCCTTGTACTACAAGTCCCAGTATACCATGAATTGGAATTTAAGAGTAGGGGCGCTACTGGAAACTAGGGGCAGAGTGGTCAGGTGACCCATATAATATAGAAAGCATGTGGGCACGCTTTCTTGTTTCTGTGCCTGATATGCACCTTGGTACTGCTGGAAAGAAGACTTGGAGGACATGTGACGAAGCAACATAAAGAAAAACCTGGAAGAGGTATTTGGAAAAGACAAGTGGGTGAGACATGTGAGAAGGCAGTTTCTTGTCCTTCACAGAAACAGTGGCAGTCATCTTGATTTCATGAGATTATGTGGCATATTTTGAATTTTGAGTCTTTCTTTTCCCAGCTCTCAGCGAACTGCCTAATCCCATTCCTGTGGTTCCCTATCATCATGCACCTTAGATTTGTGATAAGCCTTCAGGCTTCAGTTGCCCTGCTTCAGGCTGAACCTGTTTGGCTGGGTATTTGCCCACAAGGGGATTGGTAATTTTCAGTTATTTTTGCAAATATTCTTTCTTTTCTTCCCTCTCTGTGCATGCTAATTCTATTAAAAATCTTTTACTCTAAGAGTCTACATCCTTTACTTTTTTGCATGTGGACAGCTGAATCCCTTTTAAAGAGTTTCTCTCTTATCAGTATGGGGCACCTGGGTGCTCCTTGGTCATGTGCCAATGCACCCAGTGGTCCTACCAACACCTCAATGTTTTTATAACCACACATGGCAGTCCTTGTCCTGATCTCACTCCCTTACCTCTTGGTTCACCATCCCCTAAAGCAATGTGCCTTGGCCCCAGGAGCACATGTAACTGATTCATACAGGAAAACTACATAGAATCTTTAACTTCTCAGCTATTCATGAACTCCAATCATTTCTAGAACTAATGCCACTGTAAAGTACAAACATCTCCCCTCCCTTTTTTTTTTTTTTAAGATTTATTTTTATTTTTGCATACAAG